>JAMKCH010001892.1:0-39921 GCA_023653785.1 Ophioderma brevispina
CGATTGGTCGCGGTAGAGGATATCGCTACGGATTACCCAATTCAGAATATTATTTCAAATCTTCTGAAGAAATGAAGGAATTGTTTGTGGATATTCCCGAAGCAATTTTAAACACGCAAGAGATTGTTGATAAAATAATTCCTTTTGAATTGGCAAGAGATGTATTGTTGCCTGCTTTTGATATCGGGGAAGAATTCAAAGACGCCAAAGATTTAGAAGACGGAGGAAAAAGAGGTGAAAACAATTATTTGCGCCATATTACGTACGAAGGTGCCAAAGAACGTTACGGAGAATTGACAGAATCCATTACAGAACGATTGGATTTTGAATTGGATGTAATTGCCAAAACTGGATATCCAGGATATTTCTTAATTGTAGAAGATTTTATCAGGGCAGCTCGAGCAATGGGAGTTTCTGTAGGTCCAGGAAGGGGTCTGCTGCAGGATCTGTAGTAGCCTATTGTTTGAAAATTACAAATATAGACCCTATCAAATACGATTTGCTTTTTGAGCGCTTCTTAAACCCTGAACGTGTGTCGATGCCAGATATTGATATCGATTTTGATGATGAAGGTCGTGGAAAGGTAATGGACTATGTGATTGAAAAATACGGAGCCAATCAGGTGGCACAAATCATCACCTACGGTACCATGGCAGCCAAATCTTCTATTAGAGATACGGCACGTGTATTGGATTTACCGCTCTACGAGGCAGATCGAATAGCCAAGTTGATTCCCGGGATGAAACTGGGTAAAATATTTTCTTTGGATGAAAAAGGACTCAAAGAAAAATTGCGTTCTGAAGAAATTGAACTAGTCAATGAACTCAAAGGAATTTCGGAAGGAACAGGACTGGAAGCAGAAACAGTAAACAAAGCAAGGGTATTGGAAGGCTCCGTCCGAAATACTGGAATACATGCTTGTGGAGTCATTATCACACCTGATGATATTACGAAATTCGTGCCTGTTTCGGTAGCCAAAGATTCAGATATGTACGTGACACAGTTCGATAACTCTGTTGTGGAAAGTGCAGGTCTGTTGAAAATGGATTTCTTGGGATTGAAGACATTGACGTTGATAAAACATACTGTCAAATAGTAAAAGCACGTCATGGAGTAGAGCTCGATCCAGAAAATTTCCCATTGGATGATGTAAAAACCTATGAACTTTTCCAACGAGGAGAAACCGTAGGGATATTCCAATACGAATCACCGGGAATGCAAAAATACATGAAGGAATTAAAACCGACAGTTTTTGCAGATTTGATTGCGATGAATGCCTTATACCGTCCTGGGCCTATTGAATACATTCCAAGTTTTATTAATAGAAAACATGGTTACGAAGAAATCGAATACGATTTGGATGCCATGGAAGAATATCTTGAAGAAACCTATGGAATTACGGTATACCAAGAGCAAGTGATGCTATTGTCTCAAAAATTGGCGGATTTTACCAAAGGTGAGGCGGATGTATTGCGTAAGGCGATGGGGAAAAAGCAAATTGCTGTACTGGCAAAAATGAAGCCTAAATTCATTGAGCAAGCGAGTGCTAAAGGACATGCAGAAGAAAAATTAGAAAAAATTTGGTCAGATTGGGAAGCCTTTGCATCTTATGCTTTTAACAAATCACACTCTACCTGTTACGCGTGGATAGCGTACCAAACGGCCTATTTGAAAGCACATTACCCTGCCGAATATATGGCAGCAGTTTTGTCGAATAATATGAACGACATCAAGCAAGTGGCCTTTTTTATGGAAGAGTGTAAAAGAGCTGGTTTGACAGTTTTAGGACCAGATGTCAACGAATCCTATTTGAAGTTTTCTGTAAACGAGCAAGGGGCTATCCGTTTTGGAATGGGAGCGATCAAAGGTGTAGGAGGTGCTGCGGTAGAGGAAATTATAAGGGAGCGAAAAGAAAACGGTTGGTTCAGTTCAATTTTTGATGTGGTCAAACGAGTGGATTTACGATTGACGGGTAAAAAAGCCGTTGAAGGTTTGATCTTGGCAGGTGGTTTTGATTCTTTTACAAAAACACACCGCGCGCAATATTATATTACCGATGAAAAAGGATCCAACTTCTTAGAGAAAACTTTAAAGTTTGGACACAAATATCAAGAGAGTCAAAATTCTTCACAAGTATCTCTTTTTGGAGAAGCTTCTGAGGTGACTTTTCCAGAGCCAGAAATTCCTCCTTGCGAAAAATGGGGAACGATGGAGTTATTGGCAAAAGAAAAAGAAGTAACGGGAATGTATATTTCTGCACATCCCTTGGATGATTTTAGAAATGAATTGAAATTTTGCAATGTAAAATTAGCTGTTTTTAAAGGAGAACTAACCAAATACATTGGGCATAAATTGAATTTTGGTGTTATTTTAACTTCCGTAGAGCATCGTGTTTCTAAAATGGGAAAAGGTTGGGCTACGTTTATTGTGGAAGATTATGGAGACAGCCATGAATTTCGAATTTTTGGAAATGAATACCTGCAATTTCGTCACTTTTTAGTACCAAATTCATTTTTATATGTCAATGCTGTTTTGCAACCAGGTTGGGCAAATAAAGACACAGGTGTGGTTGGAGAGCCCCGTTTGAAATTCACAAACTTTATGCTGCTGCACGATGTGTTGGATGACAAATGTGAAAAAATTACCATTCTTTTAAATACAGAAGAAGTCAATAAGAAGTACATACAAAATTTACATGCAATTTTAAAAGAGTTTGAAATTGCAGGCAAGCAGAAGTTAGCATTCACCATTACAGAACGAAAAGAAAAATTTGAAATCACCCTTCCTAGCCGAACCATGAAAATAAATGCTTCTTCAGAGTTTTTTCAACGAATGGATGCTGAAAACATACGATTTAAGATCAATTAGAAAAGAGTGTTGCTTGTTTTAGTGGAAAATTAAAATGTTTCTGGATACCAAAGAGAATGAATATAGAAGAATTACGAGATTATTGTTTGGCAAAGAAACAAGTAACTGAAGAATTTCCTTTTGATCAAAAAACCTTGGTTTTTAAAGTTGGAGGAAAAATGTTTGCTTTGACAGGTTTGGAAATGTTTCTGCCTTCTGTGAACTTGAAATGCGACCCCGAATATGCACTTGATTTAAGAGAATCCTACGAATGTATCCGGCCAGGTATCACATGAATAAAAAACATTGGAATACAATTGCCTATGAAAGTCTATCAGTGGAATTGCTAAAAAGACTTATCGACCATTCTTATGAGAAGGTAGTGGAAGGGATGTCAAAAAAAATGAAAGCAGCGTTGAATTTATAGATGCTTGTTTAAAACTCGAAAATAAAACCGCTAAATTCCTATTCTTTTTGAGTATATTTAGGGTTTAATCTTAAACAGAGAATACGGTGTTTTGGTATCATGACGATTTGGATCGCTTAGAGGAGAAGATTGCAAGTTTAAATTATAACCCCAAATTGATTTTTTACGGAAGTTCTTCCTTTACTTTATGGGAAGAATTGATGCAAGAATTTGAAGAGTATCAGCCTTTAAATCTTGGATTTGGAGGTTCTACATTGGCAGCTTGTACTTGGTTTTTTGAACGTGTTTTTGAAAATATTCCAAACCCCGAGGCGATTGTTATCTATGCAGGGGATAATGACTTAGGAGAAGGGAGGCATCCCGAAGAGGTAGTTTTGTTTTTTGAGTCTCTCTTGCAAAAATTAGAAATAGATACGGAGCCATTCCCTGTACTTTTATTTCGATCAAACCAAGTATCAGTCGATGGCATTTGCATGGAAGCATTCGATATACTAATAGTAATATTAAGGAATTGACTTTAAAAGACGACCGTTTTTTTTACGTGAATATTTATGATGATATGTTGGATGTTCACGGCAATCCAAAGGAAGATTTTTTTATTGAAGATGGTTTGCACCTGAGTAAGGGAGGCTACGAATTATGGGGAAGAAAATTGAAAGAGCGAAAAGAAATATTTCCTGAAAAAATATTGGTAAAGATGTGACAAGCGGTAATTGAAAAAGAGCACGTATGAAAAGAGAATATCACAAATGGTACAGTTCCAATTTAGAAAAAGAAATGGAGTTGTTGATTTTTGGACATTCAGGAGCCAAAGTGATTTTTTTTTCCACCAAGAAAAGGGCGTTTCTATGACTATGAAAATTGGAGGGTGATAGAGGCCTTATCTTATAAAATTGAAGAAGGATATTTACAACTTTACTGTTTAGATAGTATAGATACAGAATCTTTTTATAATAATTTTAGTCATCCTGGATATCGGATTTTTAGGCATACTCAGTATGAGAAATATGTAGTGGAAGAAGTCGTCCCTTTAACCGAACGAATCAATACAAATTCAAATTTGATTTCCGCAGGATGTAGTTTGGGAGCCTATCACGCAGTGAATATAGCTATGCGACATCCACATCTTTTTTGTAAAGTGGTAGGCATGAGTGGACGTTATGACTTGACCGAGTCTAAAGGGTATTTTCAAGATTTGTTAAGCGGATTTCACAACGATTCAGTGTACTTTAACATGCCCAATCAGTATTTAAAAAACCTAACCGATCCTCAGATTATTCAGGAATTGGATAATATGGATATTGTTTTGGCGATAGGAAAGGAAGATTTATTTTTGGCAAGTAATTTTTTACTGAGTAGTATTCTTTCTGAAAAAGGAATTTCTCATCGCTTGTACGAATGGAACGAAGAAGCTCATAAAGCAAAGTATTGGCGAAAAATGGTGCAGCTCTATCTATAGATTATAAAAATATTAAAACTTAGCCCTTGTTTGTGACTTAGGATTGATACTAAAAACTAGGAAGCACTAAGTTCTGTAAAATACTTGTAAAAAAGCGGAATCGTTTCAATGCCTTTGAAAAAGTTAAACAATCCAAAATGTTCATTGGGAGAGTGAATGGCATCACTATCCAGTCCGAATCCCATTAAAATAGATTTACTCTCCAGTTCTTTTTCAAAAAGAGAAACAATAGGAATACTTCCTCCAGATCGCTGAGGGATAGGGCTGTTTTCAAAAGTGTCTTCGTAGGCTTTTTTTGCGGCTTGGTAACCAATGCTGTTAGTTGGAGTCACGTAAGGATGCCCTCCGTGATGGGAAATGACTTCCACAGAAACTGCTTCGGGAGCTAAGCTTTTAAAGTATTTTGAAAATAATTCTGAAATTTCTTCATGATCCTGTCCAGGAACCAGTCGCATGGATATTTTAGCATGTGCTTTGGAAGGGATGACTGTTTTGGCGCCATCACCCGTATATCCACCCCAAATACCATTTACATCAAGAGTAGGTCGGATAGCATTTCTTTCATTGGTACTGTAACCAGCCTCACCATAGACTGCATTTAAATCTAGAGATTTTTTGTAGTCTTCTAACGAAAAAGGCGCTTTTGCCATTTCCGCTCTTTCTTCAGGGGAAAATAGCTCCACGTTTTTATAAAACCCTGGAATGGTAATTCCATTTTCTTCATTGTGTAATTTGGAAATCATTTTGGCTAAAATATTGATTGGGTTGGCAACAGCCCCTCCATAAAGTCCAGAATGCAAATCTCTGTTAGGGCCAGTAACAGTAACTTCCATATAAGACAATCCTCTCAGTCCTGTTGTGATGGATGGCTGCGTATTGGAGATCATTCCAGTATCCGAAATTAGTATGATGTCGTTTTCCAATTTTCCGGTGTGGTTTTTTACAAACCATTCCAAGCTAGGAGAACCTATTTCTTCTTCTCCTTCAATCATAAATTTCACATTGCAAGGCAATTGATCTGTAGCAATTAAATATTCTACAGCTTTCACATGCATAAATACTTGCCCTTTGTCGTCACAGGCTCCTCTAGCAAAAATTGCTCCTTCAGGATGAGTTTCTGTAGTTTTAATAACAGGTTCAAAAGGAGGACTGTCCCACAACTCAATAGGATCGGCAGGTTGTACATCGTAATGTCCATATACCAAAACAGTTGGTAAATCCGGATGAATTATTTTTTCGCCATATACAACGGGGTATCCTGGGGTTTCGCAAACTTCAACCTTGTCACATCCAATTTTTTCAAGAGAATTTTTAATCAATTCAGCTGTGTCTAAAACATCTTGGTTGAAAGCAGAATCTGCACTTATGGAAGGGATTTTAAGCAATTCAAAAAGTTCATTTAAAAATCTATCTTTATGACTTTCAAGGTATTCGTTTTTGTTTTTCATTGAAGGAAAAAAGTTTGTTTCTCAAAAATAAGAAAAAAGGAATGAACTTCTTTGTAATGTATGAAGATTGTGTATATTTGCACCCACATAAGCGGGCGTGGTGGAATTGGTAGACACGCTAGACTTAGGATCTAGTGCCGCAAGGTGTGAGAGTTCGAGTCTCTCCGCCCGCACAAATGTACAGAGAGCTTCTCATTTCGAGAGGCTTTTTTTGTTAGGTACAGTTTTCACTAAAATAGCGGAGAGAGGAGAAGTTTACCCTGAGTATACTTTATTGTTGGTTGTGCTATCGAAGGGAGTCTCTCCGCCCGCACAAATGTACAGAGAGCTTCTCATTTCGAGAGGCTTTTTTTGTTAGGTACGGTTTTCACTAAAATAGCGGAGAGAGGAGAAGTTTACCCTGAGTATACTTTATTGTTTGGTTGTACTATCGAAGGGAGTCTCTGCCCGCACAAACTGTACAGAGAACTTCTCTTTTTATGTTTTTGTTAAAAGCTTCTGCGTATAAATGGCGCTATTGTGAAAGGCTATAACTCAATTAATAAAAGTTTTGTTCAAGTTTCTGATTGCAGAGGACACTGGAAAGACATGTGATTTACCATCAGGTAGGTCTATAAAAAAAACTCTTTGTCAAGCCCAAAAGGTTTTTGCAAAGAGTTTTTTTATAGAGGATGAAATTAATTACCGAGTAATAGGTCGATTTTTGATTTCTTCGTAAAATTTGGCATTGACAATTTGTGCGTAAGGGATAAGCCATATAAACCCAATTCCAAAGGTAAATAGGCAAAGAATTCCCAATCCAAGGATGCGTAACATAATTCCAAAATATTGTGTCTTATAGCCGTAAATCATTTCCTTACTTTTAGACAAAGCCTCCAATGGTCCCAAAGAATCATCTTCAGCAATAATGAAAAAAGTCATGGAATAAGCTATGGCAGCAATAATACCTGGAATAATAAAAAGTAATGACCATAAGAGAATAATAATTGCCATTAAAATATAAGCTCCCAAGGAATTTCCAAAATTTTTAAATCCTTGAAAAGCTTGCTCGAAACTGGCTTCTTCGTCTTTGGCAATAGAAAGTGAAAAAATAGCAAGTCCCAAAGTCAAAGGACCACCAATAATAATAGAAGCAAAAGGTATGGCTCCAGAGATAAGCATGACCACGATGCATGTTCCAATGGTTAGTCCCCATTTACCGGATAAAGCCTCTTTGGCCGATTTCATAATTTCGCTATTTGTTTTCATGTGTTTGTGAGTTTTTTCTAAAAATACAATAATTCTCTTAAGATAGATTCACAATCATTCAGTTTTGTAAAAAAAAACACTGTAAATCTAAAAATAGTGATAGTTTTGCAATAATTTACCAATTAGATTTATAGATGCTTAACATACACGATTTAACCGTTTCCTTTAGTGGAGAAGACCTTTTTTCAGAAATAACATTCAAATTAGAAAAAGGAAATAGAGTAGGCCTAGTTGGGAAAAATGGAGCAGGAAAATCTACACTGTTGAAAGTGGTTTCTGGAGATATTGAACACGATGGAGGAACTTTGGCTCTAGAAAGAGGAATACAGATTGGTTTTTTGCGTCAAGATATTGATTTTGTCGCGGGTAGAACTATTTTAGAAGAAGCGTATCAGGCTTTTGAAGAAATTGTTGAATTGGAAGGAAAGTTGGAGAAAATCAACGAAGAATTGGCTACGCGTACCGATTACGAAAGTGAATACTATACCCAATTGATTCACGATTTAGATGAGGTTTCTACTCGGTATGAATTGCTAGGAGGATACAATTACCAAGGAGATACAGAAAAAATATTGCAAGGATTGGGCTTTCAACGAGAAGACTTTGATAAGCTTACAGATACTTTTTCTGGAGGTTGGCGTATGCGTATAGAATTGGCAAAATTACTATTGCAAAAAAATGATATTTTGTTATTGGATGAACCTACCAATCACTTGGATATTGAATCGATTATTTGGTTGGAAAATTTTTTGAAATCCTATGCAGGAGCAATCGTGTTGGTGTCGCATGATAAAATGTTTTTAGACAATGTGACCAATAGAACCATTGAAATTTCTTTGGGGAAAATATACGATTATAAAAAACCATATTCTCAATATTTGGTATTGCGTGAAGAGATTCGTGAAAAACAATTGCAATCACAAAAAAATCAAGAAAAAGAAATAAAAGCAAAAGAACAGCTGATAGAAAAATTTAGAGCCAAGGCGAATAAAGCTTCAATGGCGCAATCGTTGATAAAGCAACTCGATAAAGTTGATCGTATTGAGGTAGATGTGGAAGACAATGCGGTAATGAATGTGAAATTCCCTGTGTCAAAACAACCTGGAAAAGTTGTTGTTGAAACAAAAAACCTTGCGAAAAGTTATGGAGACAAACATGTTTTGGACAATGTAAATCTATTGATTGAACGTTCGGCTAAAATTGCTTTTGTAGGACAAAATGGACAAGGAAAATCAACCTTGGCAAAAATGATGGTCAATGAAATTGATTTCAAAGGAGAAATCAAATTAGGACACAATGTTGAAATTGGTTATTTCGCACAAATCAAGCGGAGTATTTAGATGGAGAAAAAACATTGCTGGAAACAATGGAAGATGCGGCGAACGATACGAATCGTATGCGTGTAAGAGATATGTTAGGAGCTTTTTTATTTGGGGGAGATGACGTTGATAAAAAGGTAAAAGTACTGTCTGGGGGAGAAAGAAACCGGTTGGCAATTTGTAAGATGCTATTGAGTCCTTTCAATGTGTTGATTATGGATGAGCCTACGAATCATTTGGATATTGTTTCGAAAAATGTGCTAAAAAGAGCATTGCAACAATTTGAAGGGACACTCATACTGGTGTCTCATGATAGAGATTTTTTACAAGGATTGACAGACAAAGTTTTTGGGTTTAAGGACAAAGTAATCAAGGAATATTTAGGTGATATTGATTATTTTTTAGAAGAACACAAATTAGAGAATTTACGAGAAGCTGAAAAAAAGACAAAAGTTGTCGTTCAGAAGAGTCTAAGAAAGAGGCTTATAAACTCAGCCGTCAACAAGAAAAAGAACTGAAACAGCTAAAAAATAAATTGAGTAAGGTGGAACGTAGCATAGGTGATTTGGAGAAAGAAATTTTGGATATGGATGCGGCGTTAACTGAAAATTATGAAAAAACGTCTTCCGACCCAGATTTTTTCAAAGCCTATCAGTCCAAAAAAGACGCGCTGGATTTGTTAATGGAAGATTGGGCGGAATTGGATGAAAAAGTAAATGCATTTGTTTAATTGAAGCTGGGAAAGGAGGTCAAAAAGGAACTAACAAATTAAAAAATGGAATTGGATAGCATAATAACTGAAGTTTTTCTTCCTGTTTTACAAAAGAAAAAAATTTCACTATCTCTTAAAAGAGAAGATTTGTTACATCCAATAATTTCAGGAAATAAATATCGAAAGCTGATTACAACCTGAAAGAGCTAAAAAGTTGAAAAAAAAAAATCCTAATACTTTTGGAGCGTTATTCAAATCAATTTTGGCAAGGCAGGTGCGGGAGCGAAATGAGGTTTTGATACATTGGAATATCAGCGGAGAGGAGTTGGGGGCTGATTTGATAGAAAACAATCTTCTATCAATCCACGCTGAAAGCGGCGAGGGAGTTGGAATGGAACATTTAAAATTTGTTTACACGTCTGAATACAGAGAAAAACATTAACTCCAGATTTCTTACAGGTATTGCATACATTGTATCCTGATGCCTATATACTTAAAAATCCCTGAAGGAGGGAACGAAAACGATTTGGCAATCAAGGGCGCGAAAGGATATTGGATGCGCGAACAAAATCATTTGAAGGAATTTGTTCAGATGTTTGTTGGTACTGGAGGTACCATATCGGGTATTATAAAGCTTCGGAGCTTCGGAAGCAAAGCGGAAGCAAATCAAAAAATACTAGGATTTCCTGCTTTGAAAGGCGATTTCTTAACAAGAGAAATAAAACATAACAAGGTTTTAAAAAGTACCAATTGGGAATTGATACCAAAGTATCATTTTGGAGGTATGGAAAATTACACCCGAATTGGTTCATTTTATAAATGATTTTAACGAACAAACGACCCGACAAGTCCTTGGATCCTGTGTTACAGGAAAATGCTGTATGGAATACTGATTTGTTGAAAAGGATTATTTCCCTGAGAACTTCAAAAATTTACAATGGTCTTACAGGTGGGTTGCAAGGAATTTAGGATGAATATTGTTCAAGACAGAAAAAGAGATTTCCTTTGTTAATGAATAATTTTAAAACATGCAAAAAAATAAACAACTTTATTTTTTAGATTAATACCTAGGTAAGATTTGCTTTTTTCTAGGTTCAATTTTTTTCTGCAATACTGTTAGTTGTGGTGGCGAGTCGTAACGTCAAAAAGAGTTCCAGTGCCCCCAAAGTCGTCATTGAAAAAAAACCTGAAGGATAAAAAAGTAAAAAAAAGAAGTTGCCAAACTTGTAAGAAAAAGTCAGAAATAAATGAAAGAACAGTGGCTTATACAGTAAAAATATGCTTTGACAACAGCTATGCATGAAATGAGAAGCGGCATAAGATTCCAGCAAGTATTACTCTAGCGCGCAAGGGATTTTCGATCTGGAAATGGTGTTGTAGGTCAGTTGGCATGAAATCGAAACATCATGTTGGAAGTGAAATGCCACAAAGGCTGGAAGGGGAAAATCTGTGCGCACGATGATGATGGAAACGAAATGTTTCCGGAAATACAAGGAAGTTGCAAATTCCTATAAAGATCATGCGGACGTTTAAAAAACAGGTCGCGGTTTAAACTTCTGTTTAAAATTGAAAAAGACACTAGAACGGATGGAAAAGGATTGAGAAAAGCGGGTTATGCAACCGATAAGAAATACCCAGAAAAAATAAGTTCGATTGATTGAAACGTATAAATTATACAACTACGACAAAATTGTACTTAGAAAAAGAATAAAAGAAAACAAAAAAAAGAGAAAATTTAAAACCTACCGTGTTAGAAAAGGGGACACTTTGTATTCGATTTCTAAAATACAAACTCTCCGTTCAAGAATAAAAAACTGAATGATTTGAACTCAAATTGCATCCCAGATAATGACCAAGAATTGAGGGTTAAATAAAAAAGACTGTCTAAAAGTCTTTTTCTGTCCAATTGTACTGCCAGCAGTAGGCAGGCGTTCAGTTTGGATATGTAAGAGCCCAGTAGTATTTTTAAGACTCTGAATGCCATGGCTGTCAGTAGGTAGGAATCGTTCGACCTGTCAGAAGACAGTTTTCGTACTTTCAGATAGCCCTTTTTTACTAGACGATTTTTGGAGCTTCTTTGTTTTTGGTGACCGTTTTTCTTTTTTTTTAGCGCTTTTTGTGGTTTCGCCATCGATTTTGCTTTATGAGCACGGTGCGCCTGTCTTTTTTTCCATTTACGAACTGGCTCGTCCTTTAATATTAAGATTTATCTTTTTTGGATAATGCCAACTTTTGATCAAGCACTGCATTCATTTTTTGATAAGCTTCTTCGCTAGACATTTCATTTTGGATTTTCATTGGCTTTGCGTTTTCCATTGCAACTTCTCTTTTGGCCATGGATTTTTCAAGTACAAAGTGGTTTTAGCTTTTGTATTGTTGAGAAGTGGACAGGTCTAATTGATTAGCGTCATTTTTTTTACGCCAAAGTAGCTTCTGTTCAGACTAAGAACCAATTTCGTAGGCTTGGTGTTTTTTCGAGTGTTGCGATGTTAATGAAAAGGCGAAATAATTAAAATTGCATGGATAACAACTTATTTTTTTCAATTGTAATAAGATTTAAAAAATTCGAGTGTAGACTAGCTTGGCGATAGTTTAATTGCAATACAGTCATTCAACAAATCGTATAAACCAAGTAGTATTTATTTGAAAAGCCCCTCTTGAGAAAATTTTTTGCGTGCTTTTATGAGATCATTTTGTTTGTAGAATCTTTTTAGCAACATTGCGGCCTAAAATATTGTTTAGGAAGGTTTCTTTTGCGGTTTTGGCAATCTTTTAGTCAATTCACTTGCGGCTGATTCATATCAGTCTTACGGAAGGTTTTTATTTACCAATTCACAAATGAAAGTGTTACAGGAACTTTGATATTTTTCTGGTCACGGACTTGATAAATTTGGCAATTAAACTAGAAACACTGCCCCGAAAATAGAAGCGGGTAAGTCAATCGGAACTTATAGTCTATTGATTGTTAAAAAACTGTGAGTGCACCTATTTGGATAGGGATACCGTCGGAAACCTAGCAATTTTAAAAGGTTTAAAGTTTATTTCCGTTTTCAAAGTATAAAATTGTGTGTTATTTTTGGAGATCTAATTTGAAAAAAGTCTACAAAACGATAGTTGGAGTCAATTAAAGTTAAAGCTTTCGATTTTTCGGTATCAATCTTATCCACTTCTAATATTGGCAAGTGCATTCACCAGACAATACTTTGGCGAGAGTCAGGAAATAAAACTATTGTCTAAGACCAACCTCATATTAAATGCTGAGCTCATTTTCCGTGATTGCATTGCAAAAGGGCGATGCATTTAATAATTCTAGAGAAGTAAATGAGCTGGCAATGTCAAAATTTGTGATGTTTAAATCAAAGTCAAAATTACTGGGGCTCGGTTTGGTGTTCACAAAACCTTCAATGCCTATATTTCCTTGAAAACATTTTTGCGTTTGTTTTTTCAAAAACAGCTTTTTGATCTTTAATTTTTATTATTCCGGTAAGGTCGTTTAATATGAGGTTGTCGTATATAACCTTTTTAGCATTGACCGCTAGGGTTGCATTTATTTTTCCGGGAATTTTTATGGCTTCAAGTGATGAAACGGTATCGGTAGCTACTGAGGAGGTGTCATTTGCAGTAAGTAAGTCCGAAACTTTTAAAACGGTAGAGTTCAATTTAAAATCACCCTGCAGCTCTCCATTACCGAAAAGGTAGGAATACAGGTTGTCGATGCTTCCATGTAGTTTTAGATCACTGCTTCCGGTGGTGGCTTCAAACTTTTTTAGAGAGAAGTTTTGCTGGTTGAAATTGAGCAATGCTGTATTGATTTGAATTGGATTTGGAAGCAGTTCTGTATCACTCACAAAATTATTCAATGCAACAAAGCCGGCATTGTAAATTTGTTTGAAATTTTTATTTTCAATGGACCTCTGTGTAAATGAACTCGTAAGTTTGGCTTCTATTCTTCCTTGAAATTTTTGTTTGAGTTGAATAGGGTAAGCCTCCGAAATATTTTTTAAATCGATACTTCCTTTTAATGTTGCCTGAATTTTAGGGTTGCTTGTGATGTTGGTAATATTACTTTCTGCCAAAAAGGCATCTTGATCTATTTTGAAACTAAGTTTTTTTATAGCTATGGCAGTATCGTCGATTTTTCCAGTAGCATTTGTGATTTTTGTGTTTAAAAATATGTTGGAAACTGTTTTGGGAAGTTCAGGGTATTTAAAGGACGCATTTTTTGTGTCAATATCGATTGTGAATTTTGGAATCATAGAATCATTGTAAATTCCTTTTATCTCTCCTTTGAAATTTAAGTTTCCTGTTGTTTTTACATTTTTAAAGTCAGAAGAGTAAGCGGAAGGAATCAATGACAAAAGACTTTTAAATTCAGAAGAGATAGAATTGAAATTAAAATCCATTAGGATGTTTTTTTCTTCTAGTTGCACAAAACCATCCGCATGAAGATTTAAATCATTTACCTTTAGATTGTTTTCTTTAAAGGTAAATTTCATTTTTTTTAAGTCCAATTCCAATCCCGCTTTTAAATCGGTTGTCGCAGTATTTAAATAGTCAATATTAGCCATTGAAAACGAAAGGTTGTTAATGGAAGATTGTGTTGTAGGTAAATGTTTTCTCCTCTCAACTGTGCAGCTCCTTGGTGGTTTATTTTATGAGCTGTCAGGTGTAAGTTGCTGTTTTTATCAAGGTAGTTGAGGTCAATATTTGTCAATTGATAAGAGTCAATATGCAATGAAAATTCAGTATTATCCGTAGTGTTTGTTGGTGTCGATTCCTCATTATTGTTACCGATATCGTAATTGGTTTGTCCTTGTTCGTTGGTGATTAAATTTACAAGCCCATCTTCAAGAGCAATTGATTTTATTTTCGGGTGTTTGTCAAAAACATCCAAAAGTCCTGTTTTTAAATCAATTGATGTAAGGTATACAAGCGTGTCTTTGTTAAAAGGCACATCCGATTTGATTAAAAAGTCAGTAATTGAAATAGTCGCATTTGGAAATTTTTTAAGTAAGCTGATATCAACATCGCTAAATGAAACAGTAGCACTTATGGATTTGTTGATTTCAGCAGTTACAATTTCTGTAATTTGTTTTTTAAAGAGCAGCGGAATGCTGATCAAAAGTAAAAGTATGCTGAAGATAAGTAAGGAAAGGAGTTTTAGAATTTTTTTCATATCAGAAGTATTGTACTCAAAAATACAATCTATTCTGGAAGTTGCCAACTAGTGTGCTGCTAAAAGTACGTTAAGATTGGCGCAAAAAAAACCCACTCTACGAATAGAGTGGGAAAATTGCTATGAAAAAGAAATTGGTGTTAAACACCAACTGGTTCAAAAGTAATGAAAAAAAGAGTTTCAAAAATAAATTTTGATGTTTTTTTTTCATTTTTAGGTGATTTATTAATCTATGTTAATAAAAAGTGGTGTTTTTAAAGAAAAGCATGAGTGGTTTAATTTAAGGAATGAACGATTTGATTTTGGGAATGAATAGATTCTCCAGTTTTTATAGATGCGTAAAATCAAAAAACTACTCAAATAGACTGTAGTAAATACAATCAAAAATTGAGTAGCTTTAAAATGAAATAAGTTTAGTAGCTATGCTAGTGCTACAATGAGTTTTTCATCTATTTTCGAAACATTTGCCAAATTATTTTTTGTCAAGGACTTGATTGTTTTGTCCCATTTTTTGTTTGACAGACCAGATTGAGATTTTAAAGTTGCCAATTCAATTTTTTCTTCCTTTTGAAGAATTGATAAAATGGCTTTTTCTTCTTCATTCAATTCTACGGAAGGAGCCTTTTTTTCGGGACGCATTTGAGGGAAAAACAGTACTTCTTGGATAGAACTGTTGTTGGTCATTAGCATCACCAAGCGGTCAATTCCAATCCCAATTCCGGAAGTTGGAGGCATTCCATATTCTAAAGAGCGCACAAAATCATGATCTATAAACATGGCTTCGTCATCGCCTTTTTCTGAGAGTTTTAGTTGATCTTCAAATCGTTCTTTTTGATCAATCGGATCGTTCAACTCAGAATAAGCATTTGCCAATTCTTTCCCGTTAACCATCAATTCAAAACGCTCAGTGAGTGCTTTGTCACTTCTGTGTTCTTTGGTAAGTGGACTCATTTCTTTAGGGTAGTCAGTAATAAAGGTAGGCTGGATATAATGGTGCTCGCATTTTTCACCAAATAACTCATCTATTAATTTACCAACACCCATACTATCGTCTACTTCAATACCTACTTTTTTACAGACTTCTTTTAGTTCGTTTTCGCCCATTCCTGCAACATCGTAGCCTGTATGAATTTTGATGGCTTCTAAAATAGGTACTCGCGGATAAGGAGCTTTGAATTCAATTTTGTTTTCCCCAACAGTTACTTCAGAAGTTCCATTAGAATCGAGGGCAATTTTTTCGAGCAATTGCTCTGTCATATCCATCATCCAGTTGTAGTCTTTATAGGCTACATATAACTCCATTACGGTAAATTCTGGATTGTGAGTTCTGTCCATTCCTTCATTTCTGAAATCTTTAGCGAATTCATATACTGCGTCAAAACCTCCAACAATCAATCTTTTTAAATACAGCTCATTGGCAATTCTTAAATACAAGGGAATGTCCAATGCGTTGTGATGCGTGGCAAAGGGTCTCGCAGCAGCCCCTCCGGGAATTGGCTGTAGTACAGGGGTTTCTACCTCTAAATAATCACGTTCGTTAAAAAATTGACGAATGGAATTGGTAATTTTTGTTCTTTTTATGAAAGTATCTTTTACATGGTCGTTTACTATCAAGTCCACGTAACGTTGTCTGTATCTTAATTCAGGGTCGCTAAACGCATCGTGTACTTTGCCATCTGCATCTGTTTTAACAACAGGTAGTGGTCGTAAAGATTTTGTAAGTAAGGTCAATTTTTTTACGCGAACAGAAGCTTCTCCAACGTTGGTTTTAAATACCTCTCCTTCAATACCAATGATATCGCCAATGTCCAGTAATTTTTTATAAACAACATTGTACAAAGTTTTGTCTTCAGTAGGAGCTATTTCATCACGGTTGATGTAGATTTGCATGCGCCCAGAGCTATCTTTTAATTCTGAAAAAGAAGCTTTTCCCATCAATCTTCTACTCATTAATCGACCAGCAATCACAACGTTTTTCCCATCAAAATCATCAAATTTATCTACGATGTCTTTTATCGTAGCTGTTTTTTTAAATTCTTCAGCAGGGTAAGGGTTGATTCCTAATTCACGTAACTTTTGAAGAGACTCTCTTCTTACAATTTCTTGTTCTGATAATTGCATGTGATTGTGTGTTTTAATGATAATTTATATAGCCTGCAAAGATACTTAATGAATTGTATACTTAAAATAAAAAGTGAAATTTTTAAGAGAGTCTAAAAATTACTGTATATTTGCTTACTGTTTGTAACGAACAGTAATTGTGTTGTTTTGGCACTTTTTTCAAAAGTGTCGTGGTTTTTGTTGAAACCAGTGGAAAGCTTCCCTCTAAGGGTTGCTTTTTTTTTGCTCAATAATTGGTGAAATACTTAAACAGGGTTGTGCTTAAAATGGAAAGAAAGAATTTTTATGTATCCATAAATCTTGAATAAAATAGAATAGGAAAACACAGCTAACAGCAAATTTCAGTCCTGTTGAAAATAGAAACCCAATAAAAGAACCTGAGGCAGCTTTGAAAGCAACAGTTTTGTTTTTAGGGTCGTTGAACAATTCTCCAACAAAAGCTCCCAAAAAAGGGCCTAAAATAATTCCTATAGGTCCAAAGAATATCCCAATAATTAATCCGATTGTAGAACCCCAAATACCTTTTTTTGACCCTCCGAATTTTTTTGTTCCGAGAATTGGGATGACATAATCTAAAACTGTCACAACAATAGCAATAGCCAAAGCTGTCCATAAAAAAGTCCAGTTAGTAGGTACTTTGTCTGTCAAGTGTAATAATAACAAACCAATCCATCCTGTAGGTGGTCCTGGAAGTACAGGTAAGAAAGCACCTATGACACCTAAAAGAATAAAAAAGAACCCAAAAATAACGAATAAATAGTCCATTGTTTTTGTTTGCAATTTACGGTAATTTTTGAATTTGAAACACTTCTGAGTTTTGAAATCAATCGAATTCTCTGGGTTTTCTAATTTCAATAAAAATCGTATTTTCACGGTATTCAATTTACCATTATGTTGGCTAGGATTTTCCTTCTCTGTTTTGCTTTTTTTTTAACTGTTTCTTGTGAATTCGTTCAGAAGCAATTAAATGGAGATGCTACATCACAGCTAATGGATACAGTCATTGATGTGCATCAGGTGGATCTACTTCCTTCTTTTAGATCCTGTGATTCTATATTGGAAGTGGATTTGAAAAACCGTTGTTTTAAAAACAGGTTGTATACACACTTATCTTCTTCTTTATTAGCTCATACATTTACGGTATCACAAAGTATGGATGAGGTTGTTACAGTACGTTTGCAAATTGACAATACAGGAGTGGCTCAATTGCTCCAAATTGAATCTTCTGAAAGAGTGAGAAGGATGATGCCTACATTGGATAGTTTGATAAAGCTAAGTGTATCTAACTTACCAAAACTGAATGCCGCTCAGAAAATGGGAATACCGGTGACAACAATTCATGAAATACCGATTGTTATTCGAATTGAATAAAAGGAGCTTAGTGTTGTAATAGTTTCCAATTTCATCTTTCAATTGCGTCAATCCAATTTGAGCAACAGAGGAAATAAATAAGTTGGGAATTCCTTTTGGTAAATCTTTGGAAATTTCTTCTTTCAATTCATCATCCAACATGTCACATTTTGAAATCGCCAAAAAACGCTCTTTGTCTAGCAATTCTGGATTGTGTTTTTTCAATTCATTTAGTAAAATATTGTATTCTGAATTGATGTCGTCCGAGTCGGCAGGAATTAAGAATAGCAAGGCTGAATTTCTTTCAATATGTCTTAAAAATCGATGACCGAGCCCTTTTCCTTCAGAAGCACCTTCAATGATTCCTGGGATGTCTGCCATTACAAAACTTTGGTGGTTTCGGTATTCAACAATTCCTAAATTGGGTTTCAAAGTGGTGAAAGCATAATCTGCAATTTTCGGTTTTGCCGCGGTAATAGAAGCTAGTAACGTTGATTTTCCGGCATTCGGAAAGCCTACCAAACCAACATCGGCTAAGATTTTCAATTCTATTTGAAACCATCCGTCAACACCATCCATTCCAGGTTGAGCATAACGAGGTGTTTGGTTTGTCGCCGATCTAAAATTCCAGTTGCCCAATCCACCTTTTCCTCCTTCTACCAAAATTTTTCTTCTCCGTCTTCGGTAATTTCAAAAAGAATTTCTTGTGTTTCGGCATCTCTAACAATTGTACCCAATGGAACAGGAATGTATTTGTCTTCTCCATCTTTACCGGTACTTCGACTTTTGCTTCCATGACCTCCTTCTTCCGCTCTAGTATGTTTTAAAATCGCAAGTGATGTAAAGTCCACATTCCCTTCTCTCCTTTTACAATTACATGTCCACCACGACCGCCATCACCACCGTCTGGTCCACCTTTGGTAATGAATTTTTCACGGTGTAAATGTGTAGAGCCACCACCTCCTTTTCCAGAGGAAGCGTAAATTTTTATGTAATCAATAAAATTCCCTTCAGTCATATGAATTCCCTTTAGCAACGAGTATGTAAGATGCTAAATGATTCGCACTTTTTAGTGCGAATCATTTTACAATGCGTCAATAACGTTTGAAATCAATTTTGTGATGTCTGAAATTGACCCCACACCGTTGATGCCGTAATATTTGTTTTGTTTTTCGTAATAATCTTTTACGATGGCAGTTTTCGTGTTGTATTCGTTGAAACGATTTCTAATTTTAGATTCGTCCTGATCGTCAGCTCGTCCAGAAACTTTACCTCTTTCCAATAAACGTGTTACCAAAATATCTTCTTCAACTTCCAAAGCGATCATTCCGTTAATCGTAGCTCCTTTTTTTGCTAAAAAAGCATCCAAAGCAGCTGCTTGAGATTCGGTTCTAGGAAATCCATCAAAAATAAATCCGTTGGCATCTTTGTTTTTGTCAACTTCTGCTTCCAACATATTGATGGTAACTTCGTCGGGAACTAAATTCCCATTGTCAATATAAGATTTTGCCAAGAGTCCAAGCTCCGTTTCATTTTTCATGTTAAAACGGAATACATCTCCTGTTGAAATGTGTACCAAATTGTAGGTGTCTTTCAATACATCTGCCTGTGTTCCTTTACCCGCACCTGGAGGGCCAAATAATACAATGTTTTTCATTTTTGTTAATTTGATGATAATTTATAAATTTCTGATAGGTTTCTTCCCAATCCATTATAGTCCAATCCATACCCAACAATAAATTCATCGGGAATACTGAAACCTACATAGTCGATGTGTAGTTCTTTTTTAAAAACAGTTGGTTTGAAAAAAAAGAGAAACCACTTTACTTGTTTGACAGGTTCTTTTTTTAAGAGGTCATAAATTTTTTGGAGGGTTGTTCCTGTGTCTATAATGTCCTCTAAAATTACAACAGTTTTGTTTTTTAAATTTTCGTTGATGCCAATGAGTTCATTTACCACGCCTGTTGTTTTGGTGTTTTGGTACGAAGCCAATTTTGTAAAGCTAATTTCACAGGGAGCTTGGTAGGCTCTTACAAAATCCGCAGCAAATACGAATGAACCATTTAAAATAGCTAAAAACAAAGGTTTTTCATCTGCTAAATCGTCTTTTAATTCGTTCGCCAGTAAATCCACAGCAGTAGCAATCTTTTCTTTGGAAAAGATAAGAGGCAAACTGTTTGTCGTGAATTGTAATACTACTCATGATTTTCTTTTCTTAAAAGAATACAAAACCGTCCACAAAATCATTTGGGGACGGTTTTATACACAATTTCATGCGTTTGTTATTTTTTATCGTTATCTGATTTTTCAGAAGTATCGTACATAATTGGTGACGCGATGAACAAAGAGGAGTAGGTTCCTACTAATACTCCAACAATCAAGGCAAACATAAATCCTCTAATCGAATTTCCGCCAAAAATAAAGATGGCTAACAAAACGATTAACGTAGTCAATGAAGTGTTGATTGTTCTTCCCAAAGTACTGCTCAATGCTTTGTTGACCACATCATTGTATTTCCATTTTCCGTGTAATTTTGCAAACTCACGGATTCTATCAAAAATTACCACGGTATCATTCAAGGAATACCCAACAACAGTTAGTATGGCTGCGATAAAGGATTGTCCAATTTCCATGTCAAAAGGCATTACTTTGTAGGTGATTGAAAAAATAGACAATACGATCAATACATCGTGGAAAACAGCGACTACTGCCCCCAAACTATACTGCCATTTTTTGAATCGCAATAAGATGTATAAGAATACGATAAGTAAAGATCCAATAATAGCCCATTGTGCAGCTGTTTTAATATCATCGGCAATGGTTGGTTCTACTTTGATAGCACTGAAAACTCCAACCTTCTGTCCGTCAAATCCACCGTTGAATTCCTCCAAGGTTGTTCCTTCTGGCAAGAAAGATTTACACCATTGAACAAAGCTGTTTGTACTTCTTCATCAACACGTTGTCCTTCTTGGTCTATTTTGTATTTGGTTGTGATTTTTAAACTGTTGTTAGATCCATACGTTTTTACTTCAGGAGAGCTTCCAAATACTTCTTTTAAGCTGTCAGCAACTTCTGTAGAACTAACGGCTTTGTCAAAACGAACTTCAAAAGAACGACCTCCTACGAAATCAACTCCGTAGTTCAAACCGTTGGTAAATAAAGATCCCAATCCGATAGTTATAATTACTGCTGATACAGCATACATTGCTTTTCTTTTTGCTAAGAAATTGATGTCAATATTGGTAAACCATTTTTTAGTCAATCCAGTGTTGAAAGTTAAGGTTTGTCCTTTGCCAGAATACGCATCAATAAAGAGTCTTGTAATAAAGATTGCCGTAAATAACGATGTGGCAATACCAATCATTAAAGTTGAAGCAAATCCTTTTACAGGCCCTGTTCCGAAGATGAATAAGATAACACCAGTTAATAATGTAGTGATGTTGGCATCTAAAATAGAAGACAAGGCATTGTTGAAGCCATCACTGATTCCTTCTTTCAATGCTTTTCCTCTAGCTAATTCTTCTTTGATTCGTTCAAAAATAAGTACGTTGGCATCTACCGACATACCTATGGTTAATACGATACCTGCGATACCAGGTAAGGTCAATACTGCTCCAAAAGCAGACAAAATTCCAAAAATGAAAAGGATGTTTACTGCCAAAGCAATGTCAGAAAAGATACCCGCTTTTCCATAGTAAAAAATCATCCAAATCAATACCAAAATCAAAGCTAAGATAAAAGATTCGATTCCACTTTCGATAGCTTCTTGTCCCAAAGAAGGACCTACGATTTCAGATTGAATGATATGTGCGGCAGCAGGTAATTTACCCGCCTTCAATACGTTTGCTAAATCTTTTGCTTCTACTACTGTAAAGTTTCCTGAAATGGAAGTTCTTCCTCCAGTAATAGCTGTGTTTACACTAGGTGCAGTATATACATAATCATCTAAAACAACAGCGACAAATTTACCTACGTTTTCAGTAGTCATTTTTGCCCAAAGTTTTGTCCCTCTAGAGTTCATACTCATACTTACTTCAGATTTTCCTAATTGGTCAAAATCATCTCTAGCATCTGTAATAACATCTCCTTGGATAGGAGCTTCGTCTTTTCTGTTTCCCTTGATAGCGTACAATTTGATGATTTCATCAACTGCTTTGGCGTCCCATAAGAATTTTACGTATTTTAATTCAGCAGGCAAAAGGGCTTTTGCTTCTTTTGAATTCAAATATTGGTTTACAGACGCTGTATCAATTATCTTGCTGTATCCAACAATTGAGCTAGCATCGTTTTGTGATCTAGGTTGGTTGAATTGGAATACATTCAGCAAGCTCTTTACAGTGGTTGTAGGTGCTTGTAAAGAATCTTTTACTTCACCCAATAAGTCGTCAATATCAGAAGCTGTGCTGTCTTTTTCTGTTTCATTTTTAGTAATAACAGCTGTTTTTTCAGCAACCGCATACAAGTATTGTCCAACCTCTAGATTGGTATATGCTTCCCAGAACTGCAATTCAGCAGTAGATTGCAATAGTTTTTTTACACGCTCAATATCTTTGGCTCCAGGTAGTTCAATTAAGATTCTTCCTGAATTTCCAATTCGTTGAATGTTTGGTTGGGTTACCCCAAATTTATCAATTCTACTTCTCAATACCTCAAAAGCCGTATTAATAGATCCACTGATCTCAGCTCTAATAGCAGTTTTGGTGTCTTCGTCAGAAGTTTGGAAATTGATTTTTTCTCTAAGCGATTTGTTTCCAAAAATGTCAGGAGCATTCAATTTTACTTTTCCTTCTCCAATCGTTTCAAAAGCTCTAAAGAAAAGGTCTAAATACGAATCAGTACTTGTTTTTTGTGCGGCTGTTGCTGCGGATAAAGCTTCGTTAAAGACTTTGTTTTTAGATTTGTTTGACAAACCTATTAAGATGTCTTTTACCGATACTTGCAACGTAGCATTGATTCCTCCTTTTAAGTCAAGACCCAAGTTGATTTCTTTGTCTTTGATGTCGTTATAGCTAAATTCTACACCGAATTTGTTAAAAACAGGGATGTTGGCAACGGAATCTAAATAGATTCTTTCGAATTTCGCAAGAGCTCTTCCGTCGTTTTCTTCAGCAAGTGCCATTGCATATTCTTTTGCGTCTGTTTCAACGCTTCCCGCCAACCAAGTAAAAGAAAGTTGGTACAAACTAACGATTCCAAAAAGGATTGCGAATAGTTTTATAAGTCCTTTGTTTTGCATTCTATTTTATCTTAAATTTTATAAACGTGCAAATATAGTATTTCAAATAGGAAAAGGCAATTTTTTGGGAGCTTATATTTAAACAATTACTTTCGAGTGGGTTGGGTATGTTTTTCGGGTTTTTTGAGAAGGAATGTTTTTAGGTTTTATGGGAGTTGTGCAAAGGACGGAATAAAAAAGACCGACAAAAATTCTTTAAAAAATAAAAGAAATTTGTCGGTCTTTGGTTTGAGGTTGAAGAAAGACTATATGTCTAAAAGACCGTTTGTTTTTTTAACAGCAGCTGCACTGGCTTCCAGTTTGGTTTGCTCAGCTTCTGATAAATTGATTTTTACGATTTTCTCAATACCATTCTTTCCTAAGACAACTGGTACTCCAATGCAAAGATCACTTAATCCATATTCACCGTCAAGTAGTGTAGAGCATGGGAATATTTTTTTGGTGTCACAAGCAATGGCTTGTACCATTGCCGATACAGCAGCTCCCGGGGCATACCATGCAGAAGTGCCTAACATTCCAGTTAATGTAGCGCCACCAACCATGGTTGCTTTGGCAACTTCTTCTAGTTTTTCTTCAGATAAAAATTCGCTTACTGCAACAGAATTACGGGTAGCAATTCTTGTCAATGGAATCATGCCTGTGTCACTGTGCCCTCCAATAACCATTCCGTCAACATCTGATGAAGGGGCTCCCAACGCTTCACTCAATCGGTATTTGAAACGAGCGCTGTCTAAAGCTCCTCCCATTCCAATAATTCTGTTTTTTGGAAGTCCGGTTGCTTTGTGTGCCAAATAAGTCATTGTATCCATAGGGTTACTCACAACAATAATCACTACGTTTGGTGAGTGTTTGATGATGTTTTCTGAAACAGATTTTACAATTCCAGCATTGATTCCAATCAATTCTTCACGAGTCATTCCTGGTTTACGAGGAATTCCACTGGTAATCACTGCCACATCACTATTTGCAGTTTTGCTATAGTCGTTTGTGCTTCCTGTGATTTTAGTGTCAAATCCGTTCAACGAAGCAGTTTGCATAAGGTCCATTGCTTTTCCTTCTGCGTAATTCTCTTTGATGTCAACGATTACAACTTCCGCTGCAAAATTTTTAATGGCAATGTACTCGGCACAACTTGCACCCACCGCACCTGCTCCAACAACAGTAACTTTCATGTTATATAAATTTTAATTTGTTTTTATTTAATACTGCGTAAAATTACTAATAAATAGATTAAAAAAAGATGTTTTTTGAATGATATTTACGAAGAATATAAAATCTCTTAAACCTTTAAAATCAAAGGGCTAAAGCTGAGGATATGAAATTAATATCCTATGATTTTTGTCAGTTTCACAATGTTGTTTGTTACTTTCTTTCAAGGAAATCTTGATATGCATTTTGGGAGATAGCTTTTCCCAATTGTTCATTTTTCTCACTTTCATTTCCTTCTGAAAAAATTACCCGTTCGCTTCGGTAGTCGTAAACTGCAATATTGTCTTTGTTTAAGTTTCCAAAACCTCTATTGAAAATATAATGAACATAATGGTCAGGCGAATTCGTAAAGAGGTTTTTACTCCAGATAAATTTTGAAGCATCTGCATTTAGGAGCTCTAATAGGGTGTATGAAAAATCAATTTGAGAACCTAAATTTGAATTGATAGTTCCTTTTGCGTTCAGAGCTCCTCCAAGCCATAGCATAGGTATGTGAAATTTTTTCGGTCCGTTAAAAGTACCTTCATGGGCGGGTTGAGGATGTCCATGATCTGCTATTATAATTACCAACGTATTATTCCACCAAGCTTGTTTTTTTGCTTTTTCAATAAAGTTTCCAATGGTTTTGTCCGTATAAGCATGGGAGCTTCTAAATTTATCGTCTTTCGATTTTTTTCCAAATTTATAGTCACCCGGAAATTCAAAGGGTTCATGGCTTGAGAGAGTAAACAGGGTTTTGAAAAAAGGTTTTTCAGAAGGTTCTTTCTGTAAGTCGTTAAAAAAGCGCTCAAATAAAACATGGTCGTGTGCACCCCATTTGGAGTTGTGGTCATTGGAATCAAAATCGTCTCCATCTACGAAATGATTCACACCACCTGCACGTAAGTAAGTTTTCATATTTCCAAAGCCTAGGTCTCCTCCATGGTAAAAAGACGAGGTATAACCCATTTTTTTCATTTCGACAAACAAAGAGGGCAGCGTTCTTGTTTTGCTCGGGGATTTTATAATGCTCTTATGTGCTTGGGGATAGTACCCACTTAAAATAGCGGTCATTCCCTTGTCGCTTCTATCTCCATTTGCATAGAAATTAGTAAAGA
This sequence comes from Ophioderma brevispina, assembly GCA_023653785.1. Lineage (NCBI taxonomy): Eukaryota > Metazoa > Echinodermata > Ophiuroidea > Amphilepidida > Ophiodermatidae > Ophioderma > Ophioderma brevispina. Next base: position 25,650 of record JAMKCH010001892.1, read on the forward strand.
GCAAACCTTCATTGCTTAGTTTGTTGAGGTTTTCTGTAACGTGGGCTTCTCCTCCTAAGGGGGCAACTAGTTTTGCAGTGAGGCTTTCCCAAATAATTAAAATGACATTGGGTCTGTCAGTGTTTAGAATGTTTGTGAAAGTACTGTCTGTTTTACAAGAGGTAATCTTATTTCTTTCCGATAAATGGAGACTGTCTGCTTTTTTAAAGGGCATTTTTTTAAAGGGGTTTTCCATTTTATAAGTGTTTGAACTCAGCGCATTTGCAAAGTTCCAAGCAAAATTTTATGGCGGCGTGGTTGGCGAACATTTTGTCGGAAAAGTAAACGTTGCTATGGTTGATAGGGGTGTTTTGAAAACCACCTCTCATAGGGATTAGTAGAGCGCCTGTAAGGATTAGTAAAACAGGTAAGCTGTAAAAACTTCTTTCTTGTATTTTTTGAAAATATTTTTCTATGTGTTTGTTTAGAACTTTGCTCAATCCAATTGAAATTACGAACCAAACGAAGGTGGTAAGAATCAGTTCGCCTGTAGGGACAGAAGCCAGCATTTCTTTTGGGGTGTTGATGTAGGTAAGTGGAGTAGCGTCTAAACGAACTCCCCATGGGCCATACAATGCAAGGTCGAATAGTAACAATAGGTTGATAAAAAAACTAATGGGATAAGTGTAGAACTTTAATAATGTTTTTAGAAAATCGGGTCGGAAAAGTGTGGATAAACTTATAAATATAAAAGGAATTGCTGAGAGGTAGGCGCTAAAAGCAAAGTCTAGTTTCAGTCCATAAAATGGTATTTTCAAAAGCGTGAATAGGTCTAATTCACTTGTTTTTTTTGCATAGAACAATAGGAAAACGAAACGAGCAAGGATGAAATAGGTTGTCCAGTGTAAAAAATAGGAGACAGCGAATAGGGTTCTGTTTTTTAAAGCTTTCATTGCAAATGAGTGTTTTGAAAGGTGATGGATAAGGTTAAAAAAGAGGCTGTCTGAAAAGTCTCTTTTCTGTCAACCTGAACTAGTTTCAGGTTCTAACACGTATTGAAAATCAGTGCTTTAAGATTCTGAAATACCGTGCCTACCGGCAGGTAGGAATTCAGAATGACAGTTTTAGTGCTTTTTAGACAGCCTCTTTAGAATGATTATTGTTTTAGATTATGCGTCAATATTTGCATATTTGGCATTTCTTTCAATAAAGTCTCTACGTGGCGGTACTTCATCTCCCATTAACATAGAGAAAACTCTATCTGCCTCTACGTCGCTATCAATAACAACTTGTCGTAGCGTTCTGAATTCAGGGTTCATGGTTGTGTCCCACAATTGTTCCGCGTTCATCTCTCCCAAACCTTTGTATCGTTGAATGGTTGCTGAGCCTCCCATTTTTTGAACAATCAAATCGCGTTGGTTGTCGTCCCAAGCATATTCTCGCTTTTGACCTTTTTTAACAAGGTATAACGGAGGAGTGGCAATATAAACATAGCCTTGTTCCACCATTTCACGCATATATCTAAAGAAGAATGTTAAAATTAGTGTGGCAATATGGCTACCGTCAACATCGGCATCACACATAATTACAATTTTGTGGTAGCGTAGTTTTGTAAGATTCAAAGCTTTTGCTGTCTTCTTCAGTACCGATGGTCACACCCAATGCGGTAAACATGTTTTGATCTCCTCGTTTTCAAAACTTTGTGTACCATCGCTTTTTCAACATTCAAAATCTTTCCACGCAAAGGTAAAATAGCTTGGAAATTTCGGTCACGTCCTTGTTTGGCAGTACCACCTGCCGAATCTCCCTCAACTAGAAATATTTCACATTGCTCAGGGTCTGTTTCGGAACAGTCAGATAGTTTTCCAGGCAATCCACCAATAGACATCACCGTTTTACGTTGCACCATTTCACGTGCTTTTCGAGCTGCGTGCCTTGCTTGTGCTGCTAGTATTACCTTTTGTACAATGGTTTTGGCGTCATTTGGGTTTTCTTCCAAATAATCCGTCAACATTTCAGAAACTGCTTGCGAAACGGCTGCAGAGACTTCTCTGTTTCCTAGTTTGGTTTTGGTTTGGCCTTCAAATTGAGGTTCTTGAACTTTAACGGAAATAATGGCTGTCAGCCCCTCACGGAAATCATCTCCAGCAATGTCAAACTTTAAGTTTTTCAATAAGCCAGATCCTTCTGCGTATTTTTTTAAAGTACCTGTCAACCCTCTTCGGAAACCGGATAAATGCGTTCCTCCTTCGTGCGTGTTGATGTTGTTTACGTAGGAATGTAAGTTTTCAGCATAAGAAGTATTGTACACCATCGCAACTTCTACTGGAATGCCATTTTTTTCACCTTCCATAGAGATAACACCTGCAGTCAGTTGTTCACGTGTGCTGTCTAAATATTTTACAAACTCACTCAATCCTTCAGTGCTGTGAAAGGTTTCTGTGATGTTGTTTCCTTCGTCATCTTGGTTGCGTTTGTCCGTAATATGGATAGTGATTCCTTTGTTTAAATAGGCCAATTCACGTAAACGAGCAGCCAAAGTATCGTAATTGTATTCTGTAGTCTGTTGAAAAATAGACTTGTCTGGGGTAAAAGTAACCTCTGTACCTCTTTTGTCAGTATCTCCTATTTGTTTTACAGGATAAGATGCTTTTCCACGTTCGTATTCCTGTTCCCAGATTTTACCTTCGCGGAAAACAGTAGCTTTTAAGTGGTCAGAAAGAGCGTTTACACATGAAACACCTACACCGTGAAGTCCTCCTGATACCTTATAAGAGTCTTTGTCAAATTTTCCTCCAGCACCAATTTTTGTCATTACTACTTCAAGTGCGGAAACTCCTTCTTTTTTGTGCATTCCTACTGGAATTCCGCGTCCGTCATCTTGTACTGTGATAGAATTGTCTTCATTGATAAAGACGCTTATATTGTCACAGTGCCCCGCAAGAGCTTCGTCAATAGAGTTGTCAATTACCTCATATACCAAATGGTGCAAACCTCTTACGCCTACATCTCCAATATACATGGAAGGACGCATTCTTACATGTTCCATTCCCTCAAGTGCCTGAATACTGTCGGCAGAATACTGTTGTTTGTTTTCTTCGCTCATTAATTAAAATGTATTAGATGTTGTTTTTTTAAGTTCATATATAAACGAACCAAACAAATATAAAGAATGCAGTTGTTTTTAAGAACGACTTGTTGAAAACTTTCAAAAATGTTGAAAAGTCTAAAAACGCCTTAAATCGCTTAAAAAGCGGGTTGTTTTTTAAATCTGGGTTTTGTGATTTTTTTGTGGAAGAGGTTTTGTTAAAAGTGGCTTAAATGGCAGATTTCGAAAAATGAATTTGTGGTAAAAACGGCGACTTTTTGAAAATAAAAACGCCTTTGTGTATTACAAAGACGTTTCTTTAGGGGTGAATTTTTGTTTGGGGGGATAATATGAATACAAAGGTATACTTTGTAAAAGAAATTAAAACAGACATATGTCAGGAAACTGTTGGTTTTTTAGATAATTCTCTACGAATTCTGCTTAGGGAATCAGGGTTGATGCCTAGGTAAGATGCAATGTGTTTGATGGAAATTCGTTGCGTGATATTTGGATGTTTTTTTAAGAGGTTGAGGTAAAGATTTTTTGCGTTTTCCGTTGTTTTTTGCCGCTCTTTTTCAAGCAATTTACTATAGCCTTTGTTTGCCAATGTTTGCGTGATTTGTGAATAAACGGGGCAGTTGTCCATAATGTTAAGAAAAGATTTTTTGTCAAAGGAGATGAGTTCGCAATCTTCTAAGGCTTGAACAGTTGTAGTAGAAGGTAAGTTGTTTAGTAATTGATGTAGTTCGCCAACCCACCAATCTTCAAAAGCAAAAAAACGATTGAATTCAACACCATCGCTATTGGTGTAATAGATTCGAAGGCAACCTTTTAAGACAAGTGAACTGGAAAGGTTTTTACTTCCTTGTTCGTAAAGGATCTCCTTTTTTTTTAGAATAATTGTACGAGAATTTTTTGCAATCATTTCAGCTTCCTTTTGTGGAAGGTTTGTAAAGCGATTGTAATATTCGACAATGGGGTAAAACATGGTTAAAACAAGTTCTATTCTAGGTGGTTACAAGGTACAAAATATTTAGAGAAAACTAAAAACAAAAGTTTAAAGGATAATTTAGTGAAGGAGTGAAGAGAAGTTGTGACTGCGATTAATATGTGGGATTGACGATAGTGTTAATTTTAACAAGTACTTTTTTCCAATCTTTAGAGGTGAGTACGAAATCGTGATTTGCGTCTACGAAAAGCAATTCAGTCTTTGGACTAAATTTGTACTTTTATTTTATTTCAAGTCCTCCGTATTCATCTTTTTTTCCTTGTATAATTAGCATAGGTGTTTGCAAGTTTACTAGGTGTAAGTATCGATTTGGTTCGGGAGCTCTATTTGGGTGTTTAAAAGGGTAGCTAAGGCAAATTGTGTGTTTGATGTTTAGTTCGTCTGCAATAAGAGATGAAAACCGCCCGCCCGCAGATCTGGAAAGAATGATAATTTCTTTATCGGATTCTATGGTTAAAAGTTTTTTTTAATTTTTGAATTCGGAATTCGAGAGAATAATTTCTCAAAGTAAAATAAGTGATAGAAATAGCTCCAATGGAATATGGCATATAAAAACTGAAGACTTCGAGAATTGAATTTTCTTAGTAGTTGCGGTAGCCATTCGAATTTTCTTTCAAATGTTCTCAACTTGTATAGTACGGCACCAGCAGGGTCGTCCCACATGATGTCGTGTCCAGTTTTTTTAGATAATTGACGAAAACATGATTTAAGTTGTTGTCTTTTTGCCAATTGTCTCTTCCAATTAAAAAAAATAGTTTGTTGCTTTTGGGAGGCATGGTTACATGTGTGCTAGTTGTTGGGGGGTATTTACCAAAATAAAAAAAGAATTCATTAAAAACTAAGATGTTTTATTTTCCATTTTTTTAAGTTCTTTTTGAAGTTTAGCTTTTTCTGTGTTCAATCTTTTTAGTTTTCTTTTATCTTGAAAATTAAGACCTTGATAAACAAACATATAAAATATTAAATAAACTAGAAAACAGATAAGGACGGTTGGGTAATAGTCAAGTTCGAATTGGTTTTGAATGGTTCTAGTGCTGTGTTTTAGTTTGAAATTGGGAGCTCAAAATGAGAACCCAACGCCGAAAAGGATATACTTTAGTTTGTTTCTTCTGAACAAATGATTCTCTCTATTTGTTTTTGCAATTTTTAAATCAACAACATAGATCTGTTTTTCATAATGCTCTTTGCTCATGGATTTGCTTTGCAGCAAAAGTAAAAAGGATTTTGTAATTATCAGGAACATGTATTCTTGAAATTCCTATTTCAGGTTAGAAAGTTGCTAAAAAAACTTGTTATAAGAACAATTCTATATATCTTTGGCATCGCTTTACAAAAGAGTATGATGAATTTTAATAATAACAATAATAATTTCAATAATTCTAATTTTTAGAAAAGGGAGGTTGTTGTTTGTAAATAAATAAAGAGGCTGTCTGAAAAGTCTCTTTTCTGTCAACCTGAACTAGTTTCAGGTTCTAACACGTATTGAAAATCAGTGCTTTAAGATTCTGAAATACCGTGCCTACCGGCAGGTAGGAATTCAGAATGACAGTTTTAGTGCTTTTTAGACAGCCTCTTTTCAATTCAATGAAACCATGAGTAAAATAATGACAGTTGACGTTTTGTCAAGTATCAAAGGAGCGCAGCCATCTGAAGCAGTGAATCAATTGTTTGAAGTGATTAAAAACGCGCACCCAGCCAATAACAATCCTTCTAATCATGTCAATACGAATGCTGTGTTGGTAGATGATTTAAGAATGGATGTAGTGCAGGAAAGTTCAGCACTGGAAAAACAAATTATCAAAGAGAATTTTCCTCAGGAGAAAGATGGGTATTTGGTAGTAGCTAAAGTTATAGAAGACTAAGATGGATTCTCAAATAAAAAAAATACACCAACAATTGGTGTCGAAGCAAATAACTTGTACTGCTTTGGTGCAAGAAAAATTGAAAAACTTAAAAGAAAACTCCTACAATACAGTCAATTCATTATTGGATACCTTGGCGTTGGATTTGGCTGCTAAAGTCGATATAAAAATAGCGAAAGGAGAAAAAATAGGCTTGTTGGAAGGTATTCCATTTGGAATAAAAGATGTCTATATGGTACAAGGAACTTATACCACTGCTAGTTCTGATTTACTCAAAAATTACAAGTCGGCTTATACGGCAACAGCTATTCAAAAATTATTGGATGCAGGTGCAATTCCACTTGTAAAAGAAAATTGTGATGCTTTTGGACATGGTTCATCTTCTGAGAACACCATTTTTGGAGCTGTAAAAAATGCTTCAAATGCAACTTTGGTTGGTGGTGGATCTAGTGGAGGTTCTGCTGTCAATGTAGCATTGGATTATACGGTGTTTTTCAATAGGTGGTGATACTGGTGGTTCAGTACGTCAGCCTGCAGGCTACAATCATGTTTACGGTTTGAAACCTACCTATGGAAGAATTTCACGTTATGGATTGATGGCGTATGCTTCTTCAACGGATTGCGTGGGGCCTTTGGCAAAATCTATTGAGGATATTCGTATTGTGTTAAATGCAATGAGTGGTAAGGATGGCAAAGACCAAACAACCTATGTTTCTGAAAAAATATGTGAAGAAAGTGTTTCGGGGACTACCGAAGTGAAAACAGTCGGATATTTTAAAAACTTTATTGAAAACGAAGCGATTGATGCGCAAGTAAAAGCGGATTTTTTGGCAAGTATCGAAAAAATAAAATCCAAAGGGATTGCAGTCAAAGAATTGGATTTTTTCAAATCCGATACACTTGTGTCAACTTATTATACGTTGGCAATGGCAGAAACGGCTTCTAATTTATCGCGATTGGATGGAACCAATTATGGAAATAGAATCGAGTCAGGAAATTTGAAAGAAACCTATTCGGTTACTCGTTCTGAAAATTTTTCAGAAGAATCCAAAAGAAGAATCGTTGGAGGGAATCAAGTATTGTCACAAGGTTTTTCTGATGAGATCTATTTAAAAGGCTTGGCACTGAGAGACCAGATAGCTGAAAATTTTGATAGAGATTTTCAAGAAGTAGCGATTATTTTATCTCCTGTAACACCAAGTGCACCCCCAAAAATAGGAGATAGTTTGAAAGATCCTTTGGCGATGTATTTGTCAGATGCCTATACGGTTGGTTTTAGTTTGGGGCAATTGCCGACATTGACAATCCCTCAAGGAACTGAAACAGGTATGCAAATTTCTGCAGCCAAAGAGAATGATGAAAAAGTCTTGCAATTTGCAAGCTTCTTAAAAGCAGTATTATAATGGATTTAGAGCAGTTGAATAAGGCTATTGAAGCCCACGATTTAGAATTGGTAATTGGACTGGAAACTCATGTTCGATTGAATACCAAAACGAAGTTATTTTGTTCTTGTCCGAATCAAGAAATAGAAACACCAAACCAAAATATTTGTGCTGTTTGTACTGGACAAATGGGGGTTTTGCCAGCCATTAATAAAGAGGCGGTAACCAAGGCAATTTACTTTGGAAAAGCAGTTGATTCTTCTTTTTCAAATGAAGTTATTTCATGGGATCGTAAACACTACGAATACCCTGATAATCCTAAAAATATTCAGATTACCCAATTTCATAACCCAGTTATTCCAGACGGACAGGTTTCCTGTTACCGAAATGACGGGACACAGTTTACGGTAAATCTTACCCAGGTTCATATTGAAGAAGATGCCGCAAAGTTGATGCACGAGAAAAAAACATCATTGGTCGATTTTAACAAGGCGGGAGTTCCTTTGATTGAGATTGTAACCGAACCGTGTATTCGTCATATAGAAGATGCTTCTATTTATGCACAATACATACAGCGTATTGTTCAAAATTTGGGTATTTCAGAAGCGAATCTTGAAAAAGGAGAGTTTAAGTCGGATGTGTCAGTTTCTCTTCGAAAAAAGAGAAGTTATGATTTGAATCCACGTACCGAAATCAAGAACTTAAACTCCTTTAAGTTTATGGTGGAAGCTTTGAAAGAAGAAATTGAAAAGCAATTCAATTATTATATAGAGCACAAAGATTTCCGTCCAGATCAGACAACGGTTTTATGGGATGCTGATTTGAAGCAGACCAAAACCATGCGTAAAAAGGAATTTGAAGCGGATTACCGTTTTATTTCTGAACCAGATTTGCCATTTGTAAATATAAAAGCTGAAATAGAAAAAATAAAAGTAGATACGAGCGTGTTGCCATACGCCGTTGAAACCATTTTAATTCAAGGAGGTGTATTGCCACAGGATGCAAAATTTTTTACAGCAGATGCCCTGCGCTCAAAAATATTTATGACCATCAATGGAGAAGTTAAAGATCCGTTGTTTGTGGCAAAGGCATTGTCAAATAATATTAAACCAGAACAGTATACTTTGGTTAAGAACATAGGAGATTTGGCAACTATTTTTTCTTTGTTTAAGTCAGAAAAAGTAACCGCTGTGTTAGTGCAAAACGCTATTCAGTCTTTGTTAAAAGACGCAGCATTTGATTATCAAAAATATTTTGCTGAAAATAGCATTTCAGAAGACCAGATACAAGAAGCAATTCACAAAGTAATTGCTGAGAACGAGGCAGTTGCCAAAGATGTCAAAGCAGGGAATCAAGGCAAAGCGGGTATTTTGGTAGGAAAAGTAATTGCCATTATAGGAAAAGGGGCTTCAGGAAAAGTAATTCGACAAGGGATTTTAGATGCGCTGAGTGGTGAAAAAGATGCTTTTCAACAAGTTACAGGAGCTGAATCGAATAAAGTAATAGAGGCTAATCAAGAGTTAAAAGTTGCTAACGAAGAGGTGCTTCCAGAAGTACCCTTGGTAATTAAAGAAGAATACAGAACCCATGTGATTTCACAATTGTCTGAGGCAACGATTGATGAAAAAGTAACATTGGCAGGATGGGTAAATAGTGTACGTGACCATGGAGAATTGATTTTTATCGATTTACGTGATTCAAGCAATGAAGTGTTACAAGTTCGTTTGAGCCGAGAATCATTTCCAAATTTAGACGAATTGGTAAAACTAAAGCCAGAAACGGTTATTGCTGTTACGGGAATTATTGTACAACGTAATGAAGACGATTACAATGCAGGTTTGCGTTCTGGAAAGATAGAATTAGAAACGGCAATATTGGAAATTTTAAACCTTTCCAAAACATTGCCTTTTGAAATTAAAAGAGCTACAAAATCGAATGAGAATGTTCGTTTCCAATACAAATTTTTAGATCATAGAAACGACGATGTTCGCAGAGCAGTTGTAAACCGTCATAAGGTGATTAAATTGATGCGTGACATTTTGGATGAACAAGCGTTTTTAGAAATTGAAACACCGATTCTGACAGCTGGAACCGATGAAGGAGCGAGAGAGTTTATCGTGCCAACGAGAAAAGAAGCCGGTTCATTTTATACCTTGCCACAGGCGCCACAACAATTCAAGCAAATGTTAATGGTGGGAGGTTTTGAAAAATATTTCCAGATAGCGCGTTGTTTCCGTGACGAAGATTCACGAGGTGATCGTCAGCCAGAATTTACACAATTGGATATTGAAATGGCGTATGCAAGCATGCAACAAATTATTGATTTGAATACGACGATGTTCAATGAAATTGTACGTAAAATCTATGGTAAAAAATGGATTTTAAAACCTTTTGAGGTGATTACTTATAAAGAAGCAATGGATAAATATGGTTGTGATAGACCAGATTTGCGTTTTGGATTGCAAATGCAAGACATTACAGAAATTGTAAAGGATACAACATTCCAAGTTTTTAGCAAACCAATTGACGAAGGAGGTATCGTAAAATGTATCAAAGAAAAAAAAAAAAAAAAAAAAAACAAGGGAACAAGCGTATGTCCAAAGGACAGATAGAAAAGTTGACCAGCATTGCGCAAAACCACGGTTTGGGAGGTTTGGCATATATCATTGTCAATGAAAATGATTTGCAATCACCAATTATCAAATTTTTGGGAGAAGAAATTGCAACAGGAATTATTTCTGCAACGAAAGCAGAAATAGGAGATATAGTCTTTTTCTCAGCAGCAGATTATGCAACAGCAAACAAAGCTTTGGATGCAGTTCGTCAAGAAATGGGAGCTATGTTGCGCTTGATTAACCCAAAGGAATTGAGACCTGCTTGGGTAGTAGATTTTCCAATGTTTGAGAAAACAGACGAAGGTCGTTGGACTTTTACCCACAATCCATTTTCAATGCCAGCCATCTATGATTTGGAAAAACATATGAATGGAAAGGAAGATGAGGTTGGAAGTATCATTGCACAGCAATACGATCTAATTTTGAATGGATATGAAATAGGCGGAGGTTCGGTGCGTGCGCACAAACCAGAAATTTTAGAAGCAACCTATAAAAACATGGGTTATAATAAAGAGGAAATGCTAAAAAGTGTTGGAACTATGTACGAAGCGTTTCAATATGGTGCACCACCGCATGGAGGAATTGCTTGGGGAGTAGATCGATTGATGATGATTTTGGAGAAAAAAGCATCCATTCGTGAAGTGATGGCATTCCCTAAAACAGGAAGCTCAGAAGATTTATTATTTGGAAGCCCTTCTCCACTATCAGATAAAAAAGTGGAAGAGATGAATGTGAAAGTTGTTAAAAAATAAAATGGATTAAAAATTTGTGCAATCAAAAATCTATCTTATTTTTGTAATTCGAAAATGAAAAACAAGACAAAAAATACATGGTGGTGGAACTCTCTTAATTCATAAGTGAGTGAAATCCTGTATTTTGTGTTTATACATACCAAAAAGGCTTATCTCACGATAAGCCTTTTTTGATTAAAAGGCATCTTTCATTACTTCTTCGCTTTTAGATAAAGGCATGGAGTTTTAAGATACTTCAAAGAAAATAATAAATAATAGATACTGAAATAAGTTCAGCATACAATGAAAAAAATAAAATTTAAATCAATTACAAAAACCAGAATTGCTGATACAGTAACTCCAGTAGGTTTGTATCTGAAATTTAGAGACAAATTTGCGAATACGTTGTTGTTAGAAAGTTCGGATTACCATAGCAAAGAAGAGAGTTTTTCTTTTATCTGTGTAGAACCTGTGGCAACGATAAAAGCCGAAAATCATCAGCTCAAACTTTCATACAAAGGAAAAGAACTGGCTTCCGAAAAATTAGAAAACGGAAATTTTTACAAGCATTTTCAAGACTATACAAGTAGAATTGATTTGGAGTGTGATGCGGCGATCAAAAGTTTCAACGGGCTGTATGGATATACGACGTATGATGGTGTTCAATATTTTGAAAATATTGAATTGACTGCCAAAGAAGCTCCGTCAGCAATCCCTTTGCTACAATACAGTTTTTTTCGTTTTGTAATCGCTATCAATCATTTCAACGATGAAATGATTCTTATTGAAAATTTAGAAGAAAACGAAACTTCTAGAATCGCTGAAATCGAAAATATTGTAAAATCGAAAAACTATCAAACAAGAAGTTTTCATTTGTTGGAGAAGAAACGTCTAATTGTACGGATGAAGACTTTAAAGGCTATGTAACCAAAGGGAAAGAGCACTGCAAACGAGGCGATGTTTTTCAAATTGTATTGTCACGTCAATTTCAGCAAGCCTATAAAGGAGATGAATTTAATGTGTACAGAGCTTTGCGATCTATAAATCCTTCACCATACTTGTTTTATTTTGATTATGGAAGCTTTAAGTTGATGGGGTCTTCACCAGAAGCACAAATAAAAGTAGGCAATGGAAAAGCGATTATCAACCCAATTGCGGGTACGTTTCGGCGTACGGGTGATATGACAGAAGATATCAAGTTGGGAAAAAAATTATCAGAAGATAAAAAAGAAAATGCCGAACATGTAATGTTGGTAGATTTGGCGCGAAATGATTTGAGCAAGCATGCCGATCATGTAAATGTAGAGGTCTTTAAAGAAGTGCAGTACTTTAGCCATGTCATTCATTTGGTTTCTACTGTACAAGGTGAAATAAAAGGCGACCCGATAGAGATAGTTGGAGATACTTTTCCCGCAGGAACTTTAAGTGGGGCACCAAATACAAAGCAATGCAGTTGATAGATACCTATGAAAACCAAACAAGAGGTTTTTATGGGGGAGCTGTTGGTGTTATAGGATTGGATGGTTCGGTGAACTTGGCAATAGCCATTCGTTCGTTCGTAAGTAAAAACAATATACTGTACTCCCAAGCTGGGGCGGGAATTGTAATTGATTCCGAGGAAGAAAAAGAATTACAAGAAGTAAATAATAAGTTGGCAGCACTAAAGAAAGCCTTGGTGTTGGCAGAAGAAATTTAGTTGAGCTTTGAGTCGCTTACGCTAAAGCTTCAGCGACAGCGTGTGCTTAGTTGTGAGTTTTTAGTGAACAAACAATTACACAATTCAATTTTATACGACATAGTTTTAGCGAAGGCATACAATTAAACGATTGAATAATAAGAAGATGAAAATATTAATAATAGATAATTACGATTCTTTTACCTACAATTTGGTGCATATGGTAGAGGAGATTACAGGTGTTTTTCCAACAGTATATCGAAACGATAAAATTTCTATCGAAGACGTTGGGAATTACGATGTAATCATGCTTTCTCCAGGACCTGGAATTCCAGATGAAGCTGGAATTTTGAAAGAGGTGATACGAACTTATGCGGGGGTAAAGCCTATTTTTGCAGTTTGTTTGGGATTGCAAGCTATTACGGAAGTTTTTGGAGGAACCATTATCAATATGGAAAAGGTGTACCATGGAGTAGCTACCGAAATGGAAGTGGTCGACCAAGATGCATTGATTTTTCAAGGATTGCCTCAGAAATTTGAAGCGGCACGTTACCATTCTTGGATTGCTGCCAAGGAAGGTTTTCCGGAAGAATTGAAAATTACCGCCATAGATGAAGAAGGAGGGATTATGGCGTTGGAGCATAAAACACATATGATAAGTGCGGTACAGTTTCATCCAGAATCTATTTTAACTCCACTAGGAGAGAAAATGGTGCGTAATTTTATAGAGAATATAAATTAGCCTTTAACTTTTAGTTGTGGGCTAATTGCTAAGAACCAAAAGCCAAGAGCTTAACATTATGAAAACATATTAAACAAATTATTTCAACACCAAACTTTATCTCATGATGAAGCCAAAGAGGTATTAATTGAGATTGCAGCTGAAAAGTTCAATCAAGCACATTTGTCTTCTTTTTTAACCGTGTTTATGATGCGACCTGTTACGGTAGCTGAGTTGTCTGGTTTTCGAGCGGCATTGTTGGAATTGGCCGTACGAGTGGATTTGTCAGATTTCAATACCATTGATCTATGTGGTACGGGCGGTGACGGAAAAAATACATTTAACATTTCTACATTGACCTCTTTTGTTGTGGCGGGGACAGGGAATAAAGTAGCCAAGCATGGAAATTATTCCGTTTCTTCTGCCTCTGGCTCTTCGAATATGTTAGAATATATGGGGTACAAGTTTTCCAATGACGAATCGGTGTTAAAAAGACAATTGGAAAAGGCAAATATTTGTTTTTTACATGCCCCTTTGTTTCATCCAGCAATGAAAGCAGTAGGACCAGTTCGTAGAGAATTGGGGTTGAAAACTTTTTTCAATATGTTGGGGCCTTTGGTGAATCCAAGTCAACCTCAAAATCAATTGGTAGGAGTGTTTAATTTGGAAGTGGCACGAACCTATAATTATATTTTGCAAGAAACTGAATTGAACTACGGTGTTTTATACGCTTTGGATGGATATGATGAAATATCATTGACCAGTCCATTTAAACTTTTTTCCAAAGCAGGAGAAAAAATAATTCACCCTTCAGATTTGGGGTTAAAGACCTTGCAACAATCTGAAATTTTTGGAGGAAATTCCGTTCCTGAAGCGGCAGAAATATTTAAGGATATTATTGAAGGAAACGGAACAGAAGCTCAAAACAATGTGGTGCTAACGAATGCAGCTTTTGCGTTGAAGACATTTGATGCAAATAAAAGTTTTGAAACAGCTTTTGAAGAAGCAAAGGATTCTTTGTTAGGGTTGAAGGCAAAAGAAGCACTTCGTTTAATTACGAATTAAAAAAACAAAAACGGTGAAAAAGGAAAATGTAGTGCAAATTAAAAGTTATGATTTTGCACTTAGGATTGTGAAATTTCACCCTGTTATATGTAAAAGGGAAAAAGAGTATGTATTGAGTAAACAATTGTTGAGATCGGCAACATCA
>JAMKCH010001893.1:0-73747 GCA_023653785.1 Ophioderma brevispina
GTTATGGATGGAGTTCACCAATGATGAGTTGTTTTTAGAGTTATCTGTTGGTTAGATATGGATAGAGTTCATTGATGAGTTATGCTTTTAGAGTTCTTTGGTGACCGCCTTGTATCTATTAAAAGGCCATTCCTCCATTATTTACCTTTTTAAAGGGCAATTCCATTCATCAATTTACCAATTAAAAATCCATTAATCAATTTACCAATTAAAGGGCCATTCCGGCCATTTCTCAGTTACCAATTAAAGGGCTATTCCTTCATTTGCCAAAGGCCCATTCCAACATTTACCTTGGAAAGGGTAAATTTATTTAAAATTAAAGTGCCATTCCTTCATTTACCAATGAAAGGGACATTCCTCAATTTACTAATTATTAAAAGGCTATTCCTCCATTTACCAATTAACAGGCCATTTCTCAATTTACCAATTAAAGGATCATTATGATTTTCTGAAAATGGTTAAGATTGTAATTGGATTAAAGAGGCATTATGTAATTTTCAAAAAAATTATGACAGGAATGTATTTTTTGCACCATTTGAAAAAGAGCACCCTCGGGTTCATGTTGACCTCAAGTACTTTGTACTACACTACATTTTCTATTTTGCCAAAGCATATTTTATGTCCATCTTGAATATCTTATTTGTTCATTTGGTCTGCCAACCAATAACTTGTCTTAGGTGTCTCATGCATTGCGTCTCCAGAGATAATTCCATTTCCACCATACAAGTGGGTCCTATGCATCATTGATGCTCTCGTTACACCCTTTTCTCAGTATCATTAGTGAATGGACATCTTCTAACTTAGTTAAAGGTGATTTGCAAGCATGCCCGAACATGAAGATGATGTAATTATCCAAACAAAATTCATCTTTGAAAAGACAATATGACAAAACAATACGAAAATATGAAAAAGGCAAAACCCTAAAAGAGCTCAAAAAGGCAAAAACCCCAGATTTTGCAAACGGAACGAGAATAATGTTAGGGTTTTTTGCCCCGAAAACAATGTTTGTTTTTTCTTGCCCCAAAAGGGTTCAAATTTCGGTAAAAAAAGTCCACTTTTGCCATTATTTTGCAAAAGCATACAAAACTTTGTAATAAAATCGCACAAGATTTTTTTAAGTTAACGTAAAAATCACACAAAATTATGTGAAATCATGCACAAAAGTACAGTACTGCCAAGAAACAACATAACAACTGACAGGTAGCTATAACACTTTCTACTTCCACAGATTTTAATTCAAGTTGTACAATTTTATATTCCTGTTACGGGCAGTGGTATTGCCATTTAGTAAATGTATGGTGCGAGTGGACCTTCTTCTTTTTATCCAAGTGGGTGTCTAGTCTGGGGTTTGAGGAAAAATGCCAAAAACTGACCAAATTTAAAAAAATACTTTGCAATTATTTTGCAAAGCAATAGATTTTAAGATAACCCGTAAAAATCACCACAATTGCCATAAAATCACACAAGATTTGCTAAACACCAAAAAGTCAAATCAAAATTTGTAAACGCGCCCATGAATTTTCCTAAATTGCACAGAACTATGTTAAATCGCGCAAGATTCTGTTAAACACAAGTGTTTGTAAATCCCCACCACAATTCTGTAAAATGGCACAGAGTTTCCATAAATTCGCAACAAATTACATCCAATGGCAATAAGAATTTGTACAATTTGCATCAGGATTCCTAAAAGCATATAGGGTTATTGAGTCTTGACGAAAGGATAAAAAAAAATCTTGGAGGAATTTGTGAGAATTGAATGAAATTCACAAAGATCATCTCAAAAATCGCATAAAATTTCAAAAGAATCACGGTTGAAATACATGTATCTTTAGATTTTCCATAGACCTGATGCGGATTTTACCACTTTCCCAGTGACAGGGGGCTTTTTAAGCTGTTGAGGTATGAAATATATGACATTAGTTCTAAAATCTACTTAGATAGTACATGTTACACAGATCTCATAAATCATAGTTCTGCCCGAATGCATGTTTTGACGAAATTGGCCCAAATTTGACATGTTAACATCATAACCTAAACTGAATGCCAAATGGTATTTCAAGTATTTTCAGCTATAGTTCGAGACATTACAACATGGATGTTTAATGTGTAGCTGAGGTTTAACTATTATTCGGGGTTTAGAAACCTATTTGAGAGGATAAACATATATTTTCACTCAATATACAATAAACACATGATCTCCGGAGGTCGTAGAGAAATGATTATTTGTCTTCTATAAATCAAGGCATTTTTGGCTCCTAAAAAACGATTTAAAGTAATTCCACCCGAAAGAGTAAATACATCATTTAAATTTGCCAGGAATAGCTATGAAAGTGACGAATAAAGTCGTATGAATTTCTAAGCGAAAATTTGATGACAAAAACAAGTGTCCAAAGATTATGAATCTCCATCCATTACGTGTGTAGTAAGTGTCGTGTGTTCTTATTAGGTCGCTTTTGGTCCTATAAACTTATGGGGTATACGTAACTAAACTGTTACGAAATGCTTAAAATCTGATTTTGACGATTTTTTTTTATTTTAGTGTGAGCAAATCATATTGCTGTCTGGTTAGCTTGTTCCCCATCTAATTGGCCCTTTCCTGCCAGCAGTGCTCAAAGTGCTGGGTACTTTACAAAAAATAGAGACAGCAGTCTCGAATAGGTGTCTGATTATGTCCCTAAGTAACCCCTGAAGATCTTTGACATCATATGTTACCCTACGATAAGAAGCTTGTCTCAATGTACACGCAAACCAAGTATCCAAAATGTGATAACTTAAATGTTGACAAAACAGGACGGCCACGCAGGACACGCGAATTATGCCGACATAAGGTCTTACCGATTGCATTGGACGACCTAAAATGAGATAAAAAATTTGTAAGTTAATCTGTTTTACTCACTCAAACTACTATTCTATAATATGAAAACTGGGGTACTATAATATGAGAATCCTATAAGATACAGTAATGTACAAAATAGGTAAAAATGAAATTTTTGAATAATTTGCCATTTTTTTTAATTTTTTAGGTTTTTTCTTTTTTTAATCAAATACCTCTGGCTTTATCTTCCTGCTGCTTTTGTAAAACTGAAATCAAAATCTACAGAGAGAAGTAGAACGTTTCATTACCACATGCATTTTAGTGCTTTGATCCGTGTGATTTCTCCCCGTTTTTGGTCCCATCGCCAACTTTGTTGGCGAAGGGGACGATAGAAATGCAAGCCGTCCGGTTGTGTGTGTGTGCGTACCTCACGATATCTTTGGAACTAAGCAAGTTGGGAGTCCATCTTCGCAACCAAATAGATGTATCTCAACGTAGGAGGGTGGGTGGGATCACAAAGTGGGTCAGGTGGCAGGGTCAAAGGTCAATGATGGATATTAAAAAAGGTAAAATATGGGCAAAAACATAGGGCTAAATAGCTATAATACAGTTTGTAAGCAGGATATCTTTTGATTGGAGCAAGTATGGGTTTCCATCTCAACCCATAGATGTCACTCAAGTAGGAGGCGGATGAGTTCGGAGAGGGTCATGTGGATGATCAAAGGTCAATGGGGGTCAAAAAATAGGCAAAAATGGAGTTAAATGGCTATAAACCTTATCTGTTGTGGTAAGGATAGGATGAGGAAAATGGTTGGGTTGGTCAACTCAGTTGCCGAAAATTTTGAAGGTCATGACAGGGTCATACGAGGTTCTCCAGGTCAATCACTAAATGATGGTAGGAGGCAATTGAGGATGAAAATTGTTGGGTTGTGGTCAACATTCAGTATCAAAAATGTGAAGGTCATTTCAAGGTCATCCGAGGTCATCCAATTTCCAAACATTAACGGTGGTAGGAGGATGAAAATTGGTGGGTCTGTGTTTTGTGTATCAACATTCAGTACCCAAGAAATTTGACGGTCATTTCAAGGTTCAATCCAAGGTCAAATCATTAACATGTGGTAGGAGGGGTGAAAATTTGGTGGGTGAGTTCAACATTCGTGCCAAAAATTTTGAAGGTTCATGGTGAAAGGTCATGACGGGAGTATCCAAGGTTCCAAATCACTAAATACGTGTGGCTCCAAAAAAACGGTTTACACGTTTATACTCTCAAATCTCTCAAAAGTGGGGGGACATATTACAACTTTTTTGAAATATTTATTGAACTACAATGATTTTGTTATAACCTGGTGAAAACGGTATTCAAAACAAACGCCAATTAACAAATGGAGGCCATATAGCGAAAAATTGCCCAAACCCACTTTGCACACACGAACGGTCTATGGGACGACCATTTATGGTTAACAGAAAATCAATACCATTGCGTGAACTGGAGGTCTACTCAGTTAAACAAACTACTGAACACCCTTCAAGTTTGGGTTGAGTGTTCGTTTTTTTTGAAAATGAATGAGGAGAATATCTCACCCGTATTAAAACTTGAACTTGAAATCCCTATTTACATATAATTAAAGTGATTTCAATTGGGTGAGCATTTTAAATTGAAAGATCGGATGTTTTTATTCATGATGATGAGACTCTGCTTGTACATTTTCGAAGTTTGCATGGTTTGAGGGCAAGCAAGATCACAAGACGAAATATTGCAGCCGTTTTATTTTTAAATTTCCTTAAGAGGGGAAACGGTATAATTGAGGTGTCTAATTGACCTTTGTGGTTATTATTTTAATACCACTCCATAACGGGGTTGTTGTTAAATGTGTGTGTATCAATTTTGGATCTCATCGTGACCACCCCCAGACTCGACTTACGTGTGTACAAAGGTGGTTTTGCCCTTTTTTCTCTCGATGGCGGCCATTTTGTCATTTCAGCGTTGTTTTCACACGCCGTTTTCACCAGATTTACAACAAGATATTATAGTTAATAAATCCCATTTTCCAATCTAGTTTGATATGTCTACCATATTAGGAGTTGCAAGGCGGTGGAAACGTTGTGGGAATGTTGGAAATCTTCCGGGAATTTTGAAGGGACTGGGAATATTGGGAATTTCGGAATTTCAATTGGCATTTTAAGTTTTAAACATTGTAAACATTTTTGTTCCACAGGAAAAAAAAAATAAAAAAAACATGTTTGTTATGCCTTTCTTTCAATTGTGACATGTGGCTAATAGGACATGTATTGCTATAGGCCAATTAATAAGGGCTTTATTTCAGATTTTATCAGAAACAAGGGTATCTAGTCAGGGCACTTGATAGATATCTAGCCAAAATCGTCGAAGGTCAAAATGTGCATTCCCAAGTTCACTACCACAAAAATATTTGTAAAGGTCTTGTTTCTGTGCGCTATTAATAGACTTAAATTCATTGGTAGTGGTTTCTAAAATCGCGCAGACTCATTTGATCATTATTACAAAAAATTTTACAAAAACTTGGACTTGGTCTATTTTGTTCAAGTCTAATGAATTTTTTAATGTATGAATAACTGTTACGGGTAATCATCACAAAGATATTACATTCTAAAATAACAAGGGAATAGTCACCACATTTTACAAGTGTAAAGTAGCCTGATGGTAAATATATTAAATGCCACTTTTTCTTTGAATTGGTGCAAGACGTTCCTTGTCATTGGTTTAATAGCATTGTATACCCTTAATCAACCCAAAAATGGGCGACAGATAAAAAAATTGGGAAATTTTGATTTCCAAACTGTGGCGTAACCAGGCCTTTGCAATGGGGGGGGGAAGAGGGAGGGAAGAAAGTGGGATGCCGACGGCATTTATGAGGGGGCGAATTTATGCCCGGTTTCCAAAAAAAAGCAGTTATTGGACTACTAAATTTCCACTGAAAAATTTCATGCTTGTTACACGGAACATGTTCAACTTAAGTTTAAAAGTTGATTTTGAAAAATAAGTTCTCACTAAATCTAAGGTAAACTCATGGGTGGTTAAATGGTTACAGGTCCAAACTACTACATGTAGACCAGTGATCTAGTGAGGTGAATAGAAAAAAAAAAATATAACTGAAACACAAAAAAAAAACAGGTATTTTTTTGTAAAGAGTTGGTGGTTATCATTTTCTCAGTTGTTTAAAACCTGCTTGTTTATGCTAATAAGGATGTTCTACTGTAGCATTTCAGTTGTACGAGTACCGTAATCCTAATCTGAACAAAAGGACCTTACCAGTAGTATCACTTCAAAAGATGTTAATTCCAAAAAAATTCCCGCAAAATTTCCTAAATTCCCATAAAATTCACGTTTATTCCCAAAAATTCCATGGAAAGTTCCGCTATGAAAATTCCCGGGAATTTTGCAACCCTACCACTTTTGAGAACAATTTGCAGATGGAAAAAGTGTACTTTTTTTGGACCACTTGTATGTGGTAGGGGATGAACACTTGGGGGTGTGGCAACATTCGTGCCGAACGAAATGTTTAGGGCATCTTGAAGTTCATGTGGGGTCATTCAAGGTCAAAATCATCCTACACAGGTTGTGGGGGATGAAAAAATTGGATGGTGTGTGGTCAACATTTCAGTACCAAAAATTTTGAAGGTTCATTTCAAGGTATGTGGGGGTCATCCAATGGTCAAATCACTTAACATGTGTGTTATGAGGGTGAAAATGGTTGTGTGGTCATCATTCAGTGCTAAAAATTGATGGTCATTTCAAGGGCATGTGGGGACCCCCCCCCCCCCCCCCCCCCCCCCCCCCCTCTCCAAGGTTCAAATCACTACATGTGGTAGGATGATATAAAACTTGGTTGGTGTGATCAATCATTCAGACAAATTTTGACGGTCATTTCAAGGTCATCCAAGGTCACATCACTTAACATGTGGTCGGAGGGTGAAACTTGGTGGGTGAGATCACCCCCCCAACATTCCGTGCCAAAACTTTTGAAGGTCATGTGAGGTCATGAGGAGTCATCCAAGTCCAATCACTAAATACAGTTTGGTCCAAAAAAGTTTACACTTTTATAGTCTGCAAATCTCTCAAAGTGGGTGGACTATTACAATTTTTGCAAAGATATTTAATTACCTAAATATTTTGTTATAACCTGGTGAAAACGGTATTCAAAACAAGCTCAAATTAAAAATGGGCCGCATATATATCACAAAAAATGGTCAAAACCCACTTGCACACACTAAGGTCATGGGACACCATTATGGTTAAAACATAAATCAATCAACCATTGCGTGACTGAGGTCCTACTCACTTTAACAAACTACTGAACACCTTCAAGTTTTTGTGTAAGTGCTCCTTTTGAAAATGGATGAGAGAATATCTCAACGGTCAAACTGAACTTAAAATGCCTATTTACATAATAATTAAGAAGTTGATTTCAATTGGGGAGCATTTTTTACATTGAAAGATACATGCATATTTTACTTTTCAATGACTGATCGGAGACTCTGCGTGTACAGTTTCGAAGTTGCATGGTTTGGGGCAAGATCACAAAGAAAAATATGCAGCGTTTAAATGTTTGTTCCATTTATAAGATAACGTTGTAATAATTTGAGGTGTCTTGAATTCGTACCTTTGTGGTTATTATTAAATACCAATCCCATAACGGGGTGCCAATTGTTTAAATGTGTTGGTAATCAATTTTGGATATAATTCGTGACCACCACAGACATATACGTAGGGTGTACAATGTGGTTTTTACCTTTTTTCTCTAGATGGCGGCCATTTTGTCATTCAGCTTTGTTTTTTCAACGCCGTTTTCACCATAATTCCAACAGATATTAATAGTTTATCATCCCTTCAAACTAGTTTGATATGTCTACCCCTTTAGGGTTTCAAAGGGTTGGAAAGTTCTGGGAATTTTGGAAACTTTCCTGGGAATTTTGAAGGGACCCGGGAATATTGGGAATTTTCTGAATTTTCAATTTGGGCATTTTTAAAGTTTTAAACATTTGTAAACTTTTTGTCCCCAGAAAAAAAAAAAAACTGTTTGTTCGGGCCTTTCCTTTCAATTGTGTACTGTGCTAATATGACATATTGCTATAGCCAATTAAACAAGCTTTAATTTCAGATTTTTATCAGAACAACGTATCTGTCAGGGCACTTGATAGATATCTAGCCAAAATCGTCGAAGGTCAAATGTGCATTCCCAAGTTCACTACCACAAAAATATTTGTAAAGGTCTGTTTCTGTTGCACTATATAGCTAAATTCATTGGAAGTGGTTTCTAAAATCGCGAAATCACTCATTTGATCATTTTATTACAAAATTTTACAAAACTTGAAGACTTGGTCTATTTTGTTTCAAGTATAATTTAATTTTTTATTTTAATGATTTACTGTATTCATCACAAAGATTATTACATTCTAAAATAACAAGGAATATTCACAAATTTATTAAAGTGTACATAGCCTGCTTGTTAAATATATTAAATGCCCACTTTTGTTCTTTGGAATTTGGTGCAAAAGACTGTTCCCTTCATTGTTTTAAAGCAATTGTTCCTAATCAACCCAAAATGGGCTACAATACAAAAAATGGGAAATTGTTGATTTCCAAACCTGTGGTCGTACCAGGCCTTTGCAATGGGGGGGGAAGGAAATGGAATGCCGAGGCTTTCTGAGGGGGGCGAATTAGCCACGGTATTTCCAAAAAAGCAGTTTGAATTGACTAAATATCCACTGAAAATTTCATGCTTGTTACAGGAACAATTCAAACTTAAAGTTACAACGTGGATTTGAAAATAAGTTCTCACTAAATCTAAGGTAACTCCATGGGTGGTTCAATGGTTTACAGGATAAAACTACTATCATGTAGACCAGTGATCTAGTGAGTGAATAGAAATACAACTATACCAACAGGTATTTTTTTGTAAAGAGGTTGGTGGTTAATTCATATTTCTCAGTTTTTTAAAAACATGCTTGTTTATTGCGATAATTTATGTTCTATTCTAATGAGCATTCAGTTGTACAGATTACCGTATTAATCTACTCTGAACAAAAGTGACCTTCCAGTATGTATCAATCTTCAAAAGAATATGTTATTCCCAAATTAATTCCTCCCGAAAATTTCCTAAAATTCCATAAATTCCCGTTTAATTCCCAAAATTTCCATGGAAATTTCCCGCTCTGAAATTTCCCGGGAATTTTGCAACCCTACCACACTTTTTGAGAATTTGCATGATGCAAAGTGTAATCTTTTTGGGACCACTCTGTATGTGGTCGGAGGAATGAAACTTGGTGGGTGTGGTCAACATTCAGTGCCGAAAAATTTTTTAAGGTCATTTGAAGGTCAGTGGGGTCATTCAAGGTCCAAATCACTAAACAGGTTGTAGGGGGATGAAACTTTGATGGGTGTGGTCAACATTCAGTACCAAAAATTTTGAAGGTTCCTTCAAGGGTCTGTGGGGTTCATCCAAGTCAAATAACTTAACATGTGGTATGAAGGTGAAAATTGGTGTGGTGGTCATCATTCAGTTGCTAAAAATTGATGGTCATTTCAAGGTCATGTGGGGTCATTTAAGGTAAAATCACTAATGTGGTAGGAGGATGAACTTTGGAAGGTCATGAAGAAAGGTCATGAGCCCATCCAAATCTCCCCTGAAATCTTAAATTGTTTTTTTTTGCTTCTTGTTCTTTTAGCTACTGCACTGGGGGGGCGGGGGACCTTTGTGGTTCGAGAACCGCCTTGTTTCAATTTTTTAACCAAAGCAGGATTTCTTGCACGTTTTGACATAAACACAACCTGCTCAAGTTTTAGCAGGGCTCTCCCGACATATGAAATATGGATCTATAAAACAATGATGCTACTACGTAAAATTGGTGCTTTTTTCTATTTTTCTTAGATAAAGCCTAATTTTCCTTAATTTTTAAGCCCCAAAAAGACCCTTTTCTTCTTCCTTTTTTCGCTTCCCCCAAAAAACACCCCAATTAATACATTTCTACCCCAAAAGTAGCATCTGGACGACCATAAGGCAATCTATAAATACAGATCTATATTACCAAATACCACCACATCAGAATCCTGTGTTTTTGGCTTAAAAAAATAAAAATCAGATTTTCTTAATTTTTTAGCCCCAAATAGTTTTTTTCGGCAAAAAAACACCCCTGCCACCCACTTTTTTTTTACCATAACCCATCATTTTTTTCTAATTCTACATTATTATCCTTCGAAAAACAGTGGTTGTATTTTGTGTAGCAGAAGGGGAGGGTTTCCCGACCAATTTGCAGTCCTGACCGCTCACTTATTACAAAGCCAGACTTGGAGGGAACACACTGAACAACCAAAGCTGACAAAACCATGATAGCCCATTAAGCCTGCCAACAAACACAGAAGAAAGCTTATTTCCAATGGGATCTAATAAGTGCATTCTCTGAGATGAATATCGGGTTGATGAGCATCACAAGCAATATACTACTATGTAACACTGACAAAATCCCAGATGCTTGTATTTCATCACAAAACTTCGTACACAAAACTTATATAGCCTTGTCTATTTCTGTGCCTGACACTTCAATTTAAATCTCATTTACAGCACCGTGCGCTGCATCTATATGAAGATAGTTTGAAGTTTTCGTAAGTACATGAAATTAAATTGATAAACCTGCAGCCTACATTTCTGAACTTATTGTAAATTGGCCATGGTAGGACTGGACCTTTGCCAATTTACACTTTTTTCAAATTCAAACTATCCAGGAAAATGGAAGGCGTAAGGATTTTATTCAGAGTATTACAAAAATCATATTGAATCACAACACATTTTGACCCTAAAATTAATAAATGGACCATGCTGAGATAGATAAAGAGGTATCTCCATTTTAAGCCGCACGTTTGACTGTATGGTTGCTCCGTTGTGATGCTTCTTCTTTCAATCTCGGGAAAATGTGTGTGCGGCCCACAAAATCAACAATACTTTAAGTTACTTACAGAATTACTAGCTCTGACTTTTAGAGTATGATACTTCCCTGAGGCGTTAATGAACTATTTGTGATCAATCAGGATAAACCCCGTCAGATTTGTCTTCCGTCATTTCCAAGACCGCCTATCCCATCAGTTAAGAGTTCTTTTAAGTTACCCAGCACTGCCAGTGTGGACAGCATGAATATGCACATTACATTGGTGGTTTAATTCATATGATGTGTAGTGTGCACGTTCATTACTGCCCAGGTAGCTCAAACAAAGTCCACAAACGAGTAGGCTCAACAGTCTTGAAACCGTCCAGAGTGCCACATCTGAGGGTTTTCCCAATTGCATCACTTACTATTTAGTGGTTGCCTTTTTGGCGACTCCTGTAGAATACCTCCATTCCTGTCTGGCATAGCTCCTGCAACCTTAGGAGGAACCTTCAGACGATCAAGCCGCCAAGAATGTGATGAACCTGTAGTCTAATCCCACCACCAACACCCGTAGAGGATCAGAGAATTCCACGGAATCCCATTTGCTACCCAATTCCCTGACACTGCAGTCCACAGTAATCCCTATCGAATCACTTGTATCAATGACGGATGGTTTGAGCAATGGTCAGCCTCTACTTTGAACCTAAAGCATTTTGTGGACAGGCCCCATCTGCAAGCCCAAAGGCTGTGACCTCGATTGGAAAGCATGGGTCAACCTCAATAACTCAGAACTGCGGTGGTCGTACAAGAACTCCTTCATCAAATCGGAGTATGAACCTCACCACTGCGATTGTGGAGAGCCAACCCATTAGCCACATCATAGATGACTGTGAGGTTTATAAGTCCCCAAGAGAATTCCAGCCTGCTCACCTGGATGAATGAAACTATCAGCTGGTTAAGACGGATCTTCCACTGGGATTTTGGTATTGCACGAACGACGAACATTTACCTATGCACAGCAGTGACCTTGGAATCCTTGCAATAAACTGTAAAATTCATCAATTGAAAAAACTTGAAGTTCAATTGGAACCAAACTTTGTCATAGGTGCACATGGGATCAATCATATGTTGATGAGATCAAAGGTCACATGCCAGCGTCAAAGGTCATGGGGCGGCCACAGTCATATTCTTGGACCATATAGAGGAGTGTGCGAAAAGCCGAGACACCGAGAAAAATCTAGTTTTTTGATGTTATTTTTGTGGTAATTTGTTCATTTCAGGATCAGCGAGATAGAACCCAAGTACTATGCGGAGGGGGAAGATGATATTTCTATGAAAAGAGACTGGGCACTGTTAATGCCCATCTGTAAGTTACTAATCTGAGTCCGTGTCGGTTTAAATGAGTGGATAATGCTTTCTATAAAAATATGGCATAATGACGTACTTCTATTTCTCATACCTTCCCACATTAATTCAATATTTATACATTGCTTCTAAAACATGTGGATGTGCATACTTCAGGGCTCTTCAAATTCTATTTGCACAAACATCTGTTTTAATAAAAAATGTATGTTCCATATTGGATATCTGAATATAGTTAGGGCACCAGACAGGGGACTCAAAATTTAATAGTCCTTATAAATTTTAAAACCCAAGAAACATGTGCTTCTTCTTGGTGTCTTGCAAAATCAGGAGATTGTCCTTATTGGCTAGCTGCATTTCATTAAGCGGAGGAGTGTTGTACCACCACACTTGATGGCCCATAGTGGTTTAGGACTTTATGGCCTTTGCTGCTCCTTTCCCAGATTTTCTGCAGGCATATGCTCGCACACGGAAATGGGAAAGTCTAGTTGATGACATTATCTGCCAGCTCCAAGAAAATGCATTGTATTGTTGCTATCTGAATGCTCCAAGCAAAAGCATTGTATTGTGCATATGGTGCTCCATGAATGAAAAAAGCATTGTATATGGCCTTATGGTGCTCCATGAAAAAGCATTGCATTGTGCATATGTTCTCTATATACCCATTATAAATTAATCCCACTCAACATTGTTGTTGTTCAGATGCATACATATTTGTTTTTTTTTGATGAGGTAATCGACCCAACATGTCATCATTTTATGCCTATCCCATCCCAAAATACTCAAAACTAAATCCTGGGTCTTTTACTCTTTTATTAAAAAGAGACGACCCAAAAACCGACTCCAGAGTGTGACAAGAAAAGTATGAGGAAAAGGAAAAAGAACCAACCACCACACAAACACCCCAGTCCGACCAAAGAAATTGACCGGCGCACCGTGAGGCACATCGACTACGACAACTTCCAGCGATAAACCCCCCCAATCAGCCTGCGAGCACGTGCGGGCAAAGGTGTGGAGGAGGAGCGAATCCAAGCCGCTAAGGATAGTCGACGGAGGAGGAAGAAGAACAAAGATGCGCAGCTAGGAGCGAGCAAAAGTAGTACAGAGTCAAGGAAAAGGACAGTAGGGAAGTAATGAACATGGGGGGGGGGCTGGGGGGGGGGGGAGCTTGAAACGTGATTGATATTCTCAAATTAAGCATAGTGCATAATAATATTACAAAAGAATTGGAAAGAATTATTTTTACCAGAAAACACTTAACCACAGAAACCAGAAAGTCCTTGCTTGCTGGAGGTTAACTATATTTAAGATATATGCTGGAGAATATTCCAATGTGCAGAAGCCCAAAATGGGATTTCCCATGAACCTGAATTCAAAAGTGTAAGAATAGTCCAGGGTCACTAAATGTTCAACTGGCACACAAACTTTCCTCCTTTCATAGTGTCAGCTACTGTATCCTTTTTGGACACAGATTGATAACAACTTTTACATCAATTTACCACTCTTACAATTTTGTCTCCTTATGAGAAAGCACTACAACAAGGCGAAATGTATTTACCGCTGCGTAAAATATGTCCCCGCCAGAATGTTGCAATCACTAACATGTGATAAATGCAACTGCAACCACCCCCCACCCCTCCACCAGAGGTGAACGAGCCCCCGCCGAAGACTCAAGGTAAGATGGTCTACGGAAGAGGGACATACCGTACGCAAATAGAGACGAGAACAGGACCGGAGGAGAGAGACAGCCCCCAACAGAGAACACGATCGCGCAGACAGAAAACCCCAGAACAACGGACTATCACAGAGAAAGGGGCCGCAGCAAGAAGCTCGAATAGCGGAACGGAGACAGCAGACCAAAGAGAAATAGAGACAATGTAGGCACCGACTACTGAGAGCAACGAGAGCACGCAGACGAGAGGATAAAGGACACACACAGACACCATGAGAGAACGAGAGCAGCAGAAATAGCAGCGACAGAGAGCCACAAGAGAACAGAAGGAGACAGTACACGCCAGGGGGTCGCCCAACTCCTCTCTTAACACACCAAACCACAACCTGAAGGAGAAGGAACAGAATACCCTGCTAACATGCCTCCCTTTCCCCAACACCCCGCAACCCGACCATTCCCCTCCTGCACCCCACGAGGCCCGCATCCCCTCCCCAACACCTCGGCAACCAACATCATACCTCCCCCAAACACCCCTGCGACAATACCATCTCTACCAACACCCGCAACACTCCCCCCCCTCCCCAAAACACCCTGCAAACACCCACCCCCTCCCCCACCCCAACACCCCACAATACCCAACCCCCCTCCCCAACACCCTGCAATACCCAACCCCCGCCCAACCACCGCAATTACCAAAACCTCTCCCCAACACCCCGCAAACAACAACCCAACTCTCCCACCAACACCCAACCCCCGCCCCAACACCCAACCCCCTCCCCAACCAACCCACCCCTCCCCAACCACCTCACCCCCTCCCTATAGCATAACGTAGTCTCATGTAGCGAAAGGCATTGTGCCTCTTCAGAATGTACCGTTTCCGCGATATTATAGCAATTATGCATATTGAATTAGCTCATTTTGCATACCTAAGCCACATATCTCAAAATACTTTCAAATTGCAAAAAGATGTGCCCCCATGATAGGATATTATGCAGCACCGGATTTTGGAGTATCCAATGTACTGTTTAAAAAATATAGCAATACGCTGATTTTGAATATTAATAGCTCATTGGCATACTCAATTTGCCCGAAATACGCCCAAAAATCTAATCAGGTCAAGAAACTCTTCATGCCGCTTCCTTCAACCAACGTTACATCATTGTATGCTTACGGAACTCAGAAAACTTGTACACAGGACTTGCAGGAAAAGTCTTATAAATTATGCAAATTCAGATACTTAATTACCTATTTTACAGCCACAAATAATCAGGTCGAGAACTCATCAACCCGCTTCTGGCCACCAAGTTACATCAATGTCGCCCTTACGGAACTCAGATAAACAACATGGGTTAACATTTTTGTCACAGACGGACGACGGACGAACGGACGAAAGAACAAACGAACGCTGCTCATTTAATAGTCCCGTTCCGAAACTCGTTCGGCGGGGACCGACAACAAGGCGGTCCCCGGGTTTTGCGATCACCTGGCTTTTTAAAGCACTAATTGTTTGAAAACCATTCTTCAAGATTACCCAGATTGTGGGGCACTTATCCGCTAACCAATCGAACTTGATTGGCCCAGCCAAAAGTACACCCACCCGCAAGAAAAAAGGGTGGACAGACAGACAGACAGCTACACATTGCTATTTATAGAAGATAAAAATGGAAATCCTAACCAAAAAAATGGAGTGTAAGACCGAGGTTTGCACTAGTATGCACGCCAATTCAACTGCGAGAAGGTCTTTTATAATAATTAAAGGGGCATTTCGACCACAGCCTCGTCGCTCTGACTTACCTAAAAAAAAAGTTGAGGATTTCAATATCTGAAACCGTGAACCGTTAAACATTAGTACTCCATGTGTCAATTATTACGTGCAAATTTGGCTGTGTCTGTAAGTAATTCACAATTTTGTAGTTCTGTCCGTAAACAGACCTGAAAACATAGCACAGTGGCCTATGGGGACCGTGGAAATGAGCATTTGCTCCATAACACAAAACAAGAAAGTAGGGAAATCAGCTAAAAAGTTGCGAATAAGCTTTTTTCAAGAGATCTAGTGAACAATGATATAAAACAGAAGGGGCTGGGAATCAGCAAACTGAACTTTAAAATTCAATTTAGTAACAGAATAACCACACTACACATACAACTATAGCGCCACTTGAGGACACCTATTGATGCTCCAGGGAGCCAGTTGGTGACGAGATTAATTTTGCATGCCAACTAGTAAAGGAAAGATTCAAACTGGAATGTTGAGGATGTTCCTTCTTTAGATCTGAACCCGTTTTGTATTGATAAAATTATGCTTAAGGGAGAGAGAGTGGTCTGCTGGTTAGGGTATTTGCCTTTTGGTACTGGGCGCCCCCAGTTCAGTTCCTAGTGACCGATTGGAGCTTTTAACCAACTTTTTTAAAATTTAGTTATGTTTTTTTGTATTGTTTTATTATCAAATTATCAAAAACAAAACAAAGCGAAATTAAATTTCTCATCTTTTTAGTTGGTAATTTGATATTTATAAATATTTTGAAAGATTATAGGCTCTGGTCTAAAAAGACAAAACCTTTAGAGAGTAAACAGCCAGAAAGAGTAATTTTATGTCAAGTTGCCCAATGTGTTACCCAGGCTTTTTTCCAATTGGTATATGGAGTAAGTGTGTAATTTTGGCTAAACTAAAAATGTCAAGTTTTTCTGTCTAGAAAACAGTGGGGATATAATTTTCCCAAGTTCTCAAGATCAATGATTGACATGTCAATGCAACCCACATAGCAAGATATGATCATTTCAGTACACCTGGATGACTATTTGGCCCAAATTTTGAAAAAAGGGCAGCCATAAAGCTGGAGTGTAGATGAGTTAGATGGAATTGAAACTTTGGCAAGAGTTCCACTTCCATATGTACCCCCCTTTGATTGAAGGTCTACATGTAACAAATTATTCTATGTGCCTTAGTAGTGGAGGAGCTAGAACCCAAGTCAAACATCGTTCACCCACTACATCGAAAAGGTTTGACACCGTTGGTAGTGAGTATTGAACCCTCTGGTATCAACGCTAGGTAGGTAGTACTCTCAAATTGTGGTGTCATTTTCAATAGGGGCCAATTTAAGTTTAAAAGGGGTCAAACTTTTAAAATGCTCCAGTCATGTTGCACAAATGCTATGACAATTGTTCGTCTTGTCTTAAGGATTCCAAAAAATGTATAGTTTGTACCATCAGATGACCAATGGTTTTGGAGTTACAGGGAAAAATGGCTAAAATGGTAAAAAAGTCAATTTCTATTTGACAGGGAAGGAGGTCAAAATTGGAAGGTGCTCCAATTTGTTGAAAATAAATAAAGTTGTTCATCTAGCTTATTGAGTTAAAATAAGGAACAGTTTGTACCACCTGTAATGATAGTTACCTTGTTATGGGACAAAATAGGTAATATGTCAAAATACCAATTGGTTGTGACCTCCTTTGACCCTTTCTCAAAGTAAAGCATTTACACATTAATACAACTATACATTTCGGGGTCCTCTTACCTCAGGCAATAACTTGCAAGTATGTAAAATATAATCAGTTAACTTTTAATGTTGACCCTGTACAAATGAGATGACCTTTTTTACCATTTTAGCCATTCTTATACAACTTCCAAAACCAACGGGCGTAGGCTGATAACAAACTATTACATTTTGTAATCCTTAAGATTAGATGGACAATATGGAGTAACATTTCAACATTGGATTGGGCATTTTACAAGTTTGACCCTATGTGGTAAACTTAAATTTGGAACCCTATTGAAAAAGTGATACACCAATTGAGAGTACTACCTACCTAGCATGATGTAGAGGGTCCATAAACTACCAAAGGTCAAGTCAAACCATTTCTGTGGTGGGAGGTAAACAAATTCCTTAAATAAGGCCCTTGTAGTCTGTCCTCCTCTCTAGGGTAGTTAGGGGATTTATTAGTGCCAGAGCCATAAATAAAAAAGATTTTGTTGCATGTCGGATGTTGGGGAGGGGTAAATATGGAACTCTTTCCGAATGTGAACCAAATGCGGGCCTTTACCGCTTGAACTAAAGGTTGGAACTAGGCCAAATATCTACTTTTCTAATCCTTGTAAGGAAACGAACATTGGTGTACATCCAAACACAATTTGACTTGATTTTAAATTTGTCCTGTGCCACATTTCTACCGTGGGGAGGTGGAAAGCAGCGTCTGAAAATTTGAACCCCATCATTAGGCCCTATCCAAACAGCCAACAAAACAATTTTTTAAAAAAAAGGCATGTGAAATCTAATGGAATAAGTACAGGCCAAAATATGATCATCTCCAAAAATATTGTCAGAACAATATGTTGTGAAAATTAAGCAGGAATGAGTGCTCATCCTTGCATGTAGATCGTGAATGTAGGTGCTGAAAATTAAGGTCAATCAAGATGGATGTCTGGGTGACTTTAAATCACCAAATAGAAAAATATAGCTAACCCTACATTACTAAATCTGCAAATAAGCATGTGTTTTGAAGCAATTGCCTTTCTGACTTATTGATTTTGGTTTTGTTGTAACAATGAAATGTTTAGAAATTTCCTAATTGAGAACATCGTTTGAAAATAATGTGAAAGCACTCTGGGTGCTTATTAAAATGAATACAGTATTTGAATTAACAGTACTTTGGTACTTGTATGAAAGAGGAACACATTAAATAAGAACACTCCTTGAAATATTGTCATGATTCATATTGTCAGTTCTTTCTAATTCTCAGGGATGTAATAGAAGCAAGCCAACCCTCCATTTTAATCCCGGCCGGACTCGGCAGATTTCCAGGGGTGAGCCCTCAGTCCTTCTAACAAACCCCTCGCTATGGGTTTCTAATGAAAAAGCTCAGCTCAAATCGATCATGTGTCCTTCATATAGAAAATCACCATTTGAGTATAAAAATTCTGGATTCAGAATTTTTGTTAAACACAGTATATCAATATGGTACTGTTATACTGCACATAAAAACAAACAAATCTGATTCATCTCAACTTTGGAATTGAGCATTTTAGTTGACTATCTTTATTTCTACGTGATAATTTTTAAAAGGGGATGGCCCGATTTAATTATATAAAAGTGTTTTGATTGAAGACTGACCCAAAACCTGACCTCTAAAAGTTTTGCCGCTGATATGCAATCGTTTTGATATGGCCCCCTCTCTCCCCGAGCTAAAAACGTCATTTTAAGAGTCCATGAATACTCTGCGAAAGGTAACATAGGGCGGGCATGTTTTTGATATAACATCCAACCAACTCTTTAGCCTATCACTGCGGTAAATGAGAAAAATGGTAGCTTCTTATGACATAAAAATTTTGACCACTTCGGTTAAATTCTAGGGTCCCTGGGGACGGGCTATTAGCGATCGGGCCATGGACAATTTATACAAAAAATATATTAATTGTTTATATCCTTGAGTCGGCCTTTAAATTTGGGGCTAAACTATATTTTTGCACAAACAAACTCGGGGCGGCCAATGACCATGAATCTATTGGTTTATCAATTTATTATATCATACATCAAAGTGTAGTACAAACAGTACGTCCTGGCATTCTTGTTTTGTTCTGCAAAATATAACATTAAGGCCATTACATTTGGCCACTGAATCAGTATTGTCAACTGATTCTATGCTGTTATAATAGGGAATACGGAAGTGGTGTTCAGTAAGTACATAAAATTCATGGCTTGGTTCAACCGACCCAAATATGCACGAAACTTGCACGGTAATTCCAGCTCTTTAATTTAACACCGTCTTCCGCAAGTTTTCATATATCAAGTTATGGTTCTACACTTGCACGATAGCAATGAAATTTAACCTTTTTGTCATATTTTCAAATTAAATGACAAATAAAGCATTACGGAAGGCATGCATCATTGCGCTTCTTGCCCGTTTGTGAATGAGGTCAATGTGTGGGACAAAGTTCCCATGAGGTCACCACATGTGGGAAATACATACCAAAGGACCACATCTTGAAAATTGATCGACATATAGTGGGATCTGATAGCACAATCATGATAGTGCCTTTATTTGGGCACTGATAAGTATGTTGGGTGTAAAACCCCAGGACGTTCCCAATCAGCCCCAGCCTCAAAAGAGCGGGCCAGTTAGGAGCGTTCGTATTCCATGGATAC
This sequence comes from Ophioderma brevispina, assembly GCA_023653785.1. Classification (NCBI taxonomy): domain Eukaryota; kingdom Metazoa; phylum Echinodermata; class Ophiuroidea; order Amphilepidida; family Ophiodermatidae; genus Ophioderma; species Ophioderma brevispina. The sequence continues at coordinate 19,889 of JAMKCH010001893.1, forward strand.
ACGCGGCCCCAGATAAGCACCTAGCTGAACAAATCCTGACACCACCACAAAGCCAACCAAGATCTGTGGATCGAGCAAACAAACAGTTATGTAATGGATCTATGAATGTTATAATTAGGAATACTGGAAGTGGTGTTCAGTACCCGTAACAAAATACATACTTGTTCAACAGACCTGACTGAGGACGAGGGGACGAGTGGTTAAGGCGCTGAACCGTCGTCGGCAGGGTATAACACTGATCGAGCGGCCCTGGTTTGAGCACCGCATACCTCAAATAGTTCCTATAAGGTTGGAAATTGCATAATTGAACAGCAGTGTGATAGGAAGTTCTCCTCGCTCCCCCATTGCGTAAAATGTGAAGGTGTATGACAATGGGTGCCGGGCGCCTCATGGTTCGGAGAGTCATGTAAAGCTGTTGTCCCGTGAATCAAGGGGAGAAGTCATTCCTGAACAAGTAAAAAGTTGCAGACCTTATCGAAAGCGTAGGGGACCATCCCGGGGCTGTTACCTGCACTCATAACTCTAAGGTACCAGGGTCACTTCCAGCCCGCACTAGGCCAGCGGGGAAGGGGGTAGGCGAAAATCCAGCATGGGAAACATGTGAGGCTTTCGTCCAACAGTGGACAGACAACTAAAGGTGTGATGATAGTGGCTTACACCAGAAATTTCCTAATCTGACCTTTTTTGGGCCACAAAGGTTACCAACATTGGGACACCACACCAAGGACCATGTACTGCAAGTGTTCATGATGAAAAATATTGACATATGACAAAATAAATGCTTTTTGTTTGCCTACATTTACATTTCATTGAGATACACTAGCTTTGAAACAGGTTGAAATAACGTTCTATTATTGATTCTAGCCACCTCCTTTTATTGTGAGTAGATGACCCGACAAGATGCTTCCAACTTCAAAAGCCGGCACTGGAACATTTCACAAAATATGAAATTTCTTCAAATTGCTATCAAATGATAGGCTAGCGCCATGGAAAGACAGGATATATTTTACACATTAAAAATAACATACCCCAAACAGAAAGGGACATTGATATGAGGATAAAGAAATCAGGTATTTGTAGGCCAAACTTTTAAGTTTTCCATAACTTTAGTCAACAAATGGTATATACTGAATATTTTGTGATCATAATCAGATATTAAAAACCACAAAGGTTCTCGACCGATCAAACAGTTGTGCACCATAGCGTGGGAAACCTGCATTGGGGTGAAGGGGTTGTTCTTGTGTTTAAAAGCCATTGACGGCGACGTTAAATTTATAAATCTCGGTCACCCATAAGGTAAGGGTGCTGATTTGGTTTAATCATTTCGAGTGCGGGCTTTTGTATATAAAAGACTTACACCCATGCAAAATCTTGAGGGAGGACTATTTTTCAAATGTACCGTGTTCTCTTTTAAGTCAATCCATTGAGTGCGTGGCGTTATAAGCAAAGTTGTATCCAAAATGTTTGTATCCAAACTGTTTGTATCCAAACGTTTGTATCCAAATGTTTGTATCCAAACTGTTTGTATCCAAAACGTTTGTATCTAAATGTTTGTATGATCACAGTGTCCCATAGTCACAGTGTATTGTGTAATTTATTCTGTTAGACTTTAAATACAAAATGTTTAAATTCTTGCTTGAGAACTGAGAAGATTAATTGCACTTAAAGACACATCAGTGATTTCACCGAGAGAATTCAAAATATTTTTACAATTTGGAATAGCTTAACACGTGAAGACTAAGCCTGTAAATCACATATGTTACATTTTCCAACTGACGAATGACCGAAAACGAAGGAGAGAGAAAAGGAAAACGGCAGTAGTTTTCAAAAGATGCGAATATCCATTCAATTACGTGTAGTAGTTAAGTGTACGAACGGACACAAATGACTAAAAACATCCGATTTTGCTTGTTAGGTTGCTTTTGGTCGTATCATCTAGCAGGGTATGTTCGGATACCTCATACTGTTACAGACATGCAAAAATCTGATTTTTGATGATTTTTTCAATTTCTGATTTAGCAAATCAATGTAGTGCCTTTCTTTAAATGCCATACAATTAAGGACCAAAGGATCAGATGCATTTTCTTTCGGATCGGCAAGGAAAACACGATAAAGATCACGGCACCACCCCTTAAAAACATTTATGCACAAAAAATTAGACACTGTAATAATCAGGGACAGTCTTTACTTCCAGTTCAATGGTTTTGTTGTTTGTTGTACTCTTTGTTGCTCTATATCCCTGGTTGCGTTAACATTTGTCACTAAAAAGGCCACCATGTGAGATTATTATAAAGTGTAACCAACATGATGGGTCTCTGTTGCTTGGTTGTGGAGAAGTGGCCATTGAGATGGCGAGATTCGTCCAGACGGCATACACAGGCGTACTTTTCCAACAGCGACCAGGCCAAAAACTGCATAGGGAGCCACGCCCACCATTCTGCCATTTACTACTAGCGGTACCAATATGTCTGGAAAAGATACAATATGGATGTCAGATGTGTTGAAGAAAGAAAAAAGGAAACTCAAAGAAGCATTTGGAAGGGGGGGGGGGGGGTGTTTTCCGTCAACCTGACCCCATCTGACACACATTTTTCTGGCCAAAAAAACCTTATGAATTCAGAAACCCTTCACGAGAAAAAAACACAGGTTTATTCCAAGTTAAGGTTTTCAAATTAATGAGCTTGTGTTCAGAACAAAAAATGTGTGTCAGATGGGTCAGGTTACGGAAATCATTGAGGGCACTTTTGAACATTAAATTATTTATCCCTCCCACTTGCAGCCTACCTGGACAGATAGATCTTCTGAATTGGAAGATGGTTAGTGCATGTGTAAGTAGAATTTCTACTATTTGTAAGATAATAACTTACTTTGGCTTCATTAATTTAGTAGGCCCGTTTAAGAAACGTATGCCTGCTTACCCCCACCCAAAATGGCGCCACCATCGTGTTGCACGTAGACGCAGATCGCGCAACAAGCAACAAACCCCGTTGTTATGCCAAGAAATTATGCCCACAGTATAATGGGACCAAATAGTGGAGACAGAGTGTAGCACACGGTGTGTCTGGACTGGGACATCATTAAAGCCATTATCAGTGATTTTCGTCGATTTAATTACGGGGACAATTTATAGGATTGTAGACATTTTCACCAAAAAGGCTAAGCCCTAATTTTTCACAAATTTGCCAGTGTAATATTTCTAAAAAAAATATCAGCTTAGTTACTTGCAGCGGATTCTACCACTAAATAGTTAAGGCAAAACTGGGAGATCCCATTTTAATGGACAATGTGCCAGCATTTTTAATGCACACATCTTTTCCACTTATTTGGAATTGAGATGTAAAATCTGTTTTCAAATGAAAGCTGTTGAATTTTAATATTGATATAAATAATAGCAAAATGTAGGATCATTGGTAATTACAGTTGGCACAAAACAGTTATCTTGCACGTTTTTTGATTAGTATTTTGCCCAAAATCTGATAATTTGAAAGTTTTTTTTGTTGCTCTGTTCATATAACAACTCGTTGTAAAAAGGCATGCAAACATGGCTGGGATAGAATGCCCGAAAAAGACACAAAACCCCCCTGACCAAAATCAATAGGTGCAATAGGCTTACTTTTAAGTCGCTCAGGATTTTAAATATTATTTGTTGTTTTGAATAAGAAAAAATAGTCAAATAGAACTAAAGATAGTAACCTAACAATGCACAATTCCAAATTGGAGATGAATCGGATTTTTGCGTTTTGATGCAGTAAACATTTGTGTGTAGTCTTACCTCCCATAGGATACTGTGTATAACAAAAAATTCCTGATTCCGGAATTTTTATAACCAAAGTTGTGATTTTTAATATGAAGGATTCAGATTTTTAGCCTTAGGCAATTCCACAGTTGATTAGTATATGGAAAGCATTAGTACATGCAAAAAAAAAACATGATTTTTTTTTAAAAATTGAGGGCGCCCCCCAGGAAATCTCTGAGTCGGCCTTCTTTAAAGGTGGGTGCAAGTAGGGGCTTAAGGTGGGTTCATACTTTATCGGCAGACATCTGCAGACGCTAGCCTTTCGAACATGCTTTTAACGCAACGTGTGAGTTCATGCATCCGGCGCGCCACATGTTCGAAAGAATAGCGGGGCAGACGTCTGCCAATAGGTATGAACCCACCAGTACTCGCTCATTCAGTCGGAAAGTGTAGTAGGAGAGTAAAAACAAGTTTTTTTAAATCGGTTTTGTCCCTAACGGGGGGGTGGCCGGATTCACCTCCACATTCACAGCAATATAATGCTGTGAGGATTTATTGGAGCAAAAAGATAATTGATAGGATGCCCTTCCTGACGTCAATGTGCTGGATGGCCGCCCTTAGCTCTCCAGGCCGACACCCTGTAGGAGATCTCTTTTTCGTTCTATCCAGGGTAACCAGCTACCCTCCTCATCAGATTTCATTACGAAAACCCGATGGGGGGTGACGGTTTAGCCGCCGACAACCGCCAGGGAAAGGTAGTAATGGTTACCTAGATACCAGTAGCAGGCCTCAAAGGAACCTGGACCTGACCAGGTATCCTTTGTATCCTAACCCTCGTGTAAAATCAATAACATAGACTCAACAAAAAAATTGAAGGGTGGTATTTGTTTACATTTTGAAGAAAATCACAGATAGTGACTAATTATTTACCTGCTATAAAGAGCCATCCACTCACCTAGTTATTCTGTCGTAATCTTCAAAGGTCATCCAACAGTCAACCTGCGCCTCACAAAGGGCCTTTGCCACTAGAAGAGATTCACTCTTCTGGGTTCAGTCGTGAACATCCTGGCCTCTGTGGGTATGCGTGTTTAGTGCAATCAGCAGTTCTCCCGTGCTGCTGACCACTATCTTCTCTGGGTCGTGGTATTCAGAGGGCGGATTCTGCCGGGTTCTGGGAGGATCGGGCAAGTGTGATGAGAGTGTCTGTATTCCTGGCTGGCGGATGTGAGTGCGAATCCTCCTGTGGGGTTGTTCCAGGGTTTTGTAGAGAGCTGGTGAGTAAAATTTGCACAAAATGAATAGAAATACAATAGTAACTGTGGATATATTCTTATCACATGGTATTAATCGCTTCATCATTTCTGTAACAACTGGACGTTGCACGTCTGTTGAATTGCGGGTAATTGGATTCCTGTTGCCAAGCGTTCGTCACACTTTTTCGGGTTTACACACGTTGCCAAAATTTTGTTGCAGAATTACTGTCGAAGAGCTATGATGAGATATAAAAAAGATGTTATCTATTGGGTGCCAATGGACCACTCCCATATTGGAAGAGGTAAGTTAGAAGGAACCTTTTTTGTGACAACTGGGGACCTCAATCTACCCTTGTTGAGGTCCTTGGTTGGAAGATGCCACTTTTGGAATGTTCAGCCAATTGTGGTCCCATTGCATGTAAGTTTTACAACTTCAGCTATCCCTGGTTGTGATGAAGTCCACAATTTAGGTTCTGAACAGCTCTCCATTCACCAGTGGCATACCCAGCATGACCCCCCCACCAGCCACCCCCAGCCCCAGACCATTTGTACAGTGTCTATGGAGAAGGATCAAAATTCGCCCTCTCAGAAAATACCTTGGCACTCTGCCCCCCCCCCCCATTTGGAAAGGTGTGGTTACACCAATGATAACATTACATCGCCTCCCTGACAGCCTGACGGAATGTCAACCATCTGACTTGAACTTAATAGCTGGGTTTGTAATGTTACTGTCCAGCAGTATACAAATATATACATGGTTAGAGGAAATAGGGCACACTATTTTCCCTTGGTACTGGCTACGGGCCATCACCAAGGGTGGGTGAGGGGTTGATAGGCCCGTAGCCAGTACCAAGGGAAAATAGTGTCTATTTCCCGACATAAACAATGTAGTATTTGTTTTATTACACCTCAATGTGACTCTGGGGACGATGGTTGTAGGGAAACAGTTCAATCTATTTCCTAGGGAAATAGCTCGCGTCATAAGGAATCAGCCAATGAATAGCATGATTATGTTCATGATCTTCATGATGTGTAATATAAAATTTTGTGAGTGGACTGACAGAAGGGGTGTTTCCATAGGTGACACCCTTCTTTCTGACAAACACTGTGAATTTGGAAACCTTAACGGAATAAACCACACGGTTTATGTGGTTTATTCCGTTAAGGTTTAATTCCGAATTCATAAGGGTGTCAGAAAGAAGGGTGTCACCTTATGGAAACACCCTGACAGAAGGGTACTAGTTCCACTGCCAAATCATGGCACACATACCTCTCTGCAGTAACTCTGGTGTAAGCGCCACTCCATTCTGTGAACACAATTGGCATATCTGATGATACTCCTTCAATCTGGCCTCACGATATCTATCGACAGCTATTCCAGTGCCGCCCCCTAGTGTTGAACGCAAACTGTGCTTATCAACGGCTGTGTTGCCAGTTTTGATTTTGTCAAGGCGCTTTTTTATATTTACGTTTGGCTTTTTGTTCTCTGTAAGAGAAACACAAACGTCATAATTAATAAACTTACCCAAATAGAGGCCAAGCATTATTTGAGGAGGAGCAGATTGGAATAAAATTGAGACACATCAGAAACTAAACTCCCGCTAAACAACTTCAATACCTTCATTTTCATGGCAAACTCCATGACCATGGCTAAGCTAGCGCTAAGGATCAGGGTCTTAGTATGGGCCATGCCATGGGGAACCATCTTTCAAGTCATTTGATGAAATGTCATGTTGGTTTAATTAATGGGGCCCCACCTGATTACAACACATTTTCTTTGTTTCATGGGAAGGACCATGACCACTTCCAAAATTTTATTTGAATCTGACATACTATTTTAATGTGAGCTGTAATTGCATGTAATTTAATAGCCCATAGAATACTGTACAAAATATTTTCTGGTTACCGTAAACAATATTTTAGCTTGTAGCATCAAAAATATTTTGCAGATGAGACGAGAAAAATACAAGGTTTCTAATGGTACCAAAATTACAGGTTCGATAGTGTGAAAGGAATTTGCTTTTCAGTGGGGGAGGCACTTACATTAAATCTCATAAAATTGTCTTAACAAACAAATATCTTACATATGCTGAGAGATGCTTTTCTTTTTTCCTCTTCTCAACCATGTCATCCGCAACAACTCCATTCTCTCGGTTATATCAGTTTTTGGCAACGGCAAGTAAGAGGATGTGGAGGTCGCTGGGCTGGATGTGATCGTCCTTTCTGACATTGCAGATGCTGATCTAGGTGTCGCAGCTGCAATGGCAACAGCTGGTGGCGATTCTGATGAAGGCAGCCGAGCCGATAATGCTTCGTGCTGGTGAGCATCTGATTTAACAGGAGTGCCTTCTGGAGACTCTACACTCACTATCACTTGACTTTTAATTGTCTGGCGTGACTTAGCTGCAGATGAAATTGGAGACATGATGAAAATTAGTTAATTTTGCATAATGAAAGAAGGGGTATATTTTTAATAATGCATACTGTTTAGACATGAAGATTTAGAGTTTTTTTTCCTCAGAAGTTGTGACAATCCAGGGAAAAATAGTTAAAACACTTTCCACCATTTTTTTAATGTTCGCCTAAATCTCAGTTTAGGTCCAACACACAAGTCTTGACTCAATCCTTCCCCTTGACTACCCTTTCCCTTGAACCTACTTTTCATTCTCCAATGGTGGGGCTAGCGATGAGGCTGCGGACAACATATTTCGGCCAGCATTGGAAATGGTGTGAGGGGTGGAGTTTACCCTAAATGAGGAAACCGTCAAAAGTTTTCCAACATTTTTGCTAGATTGTATAGTTCTGCATTTCTCTTTTTTCTACACAAACCTAGAGATAGCTTTAACCCAGTAGCCTTAAACTGCAGCTTTAAGCCCAAGTAATTACATCTGCAAATTATCAGAGATACTTTAAGAATGTTGGTATGATTTGCACAGAAATATAGAAGCACTATTTTAATTGGTTACTCAGAGGGCCATCTCGTGTAATGAGCCAATCAGACAGAGTGTATCAAAGGCGGTATATCCTCAGAGGTTAAGCCTTACCTTTTCGTCTCTCTGCAAGTCTGTATTCCTTCACACCTGCAACAAGTTCCCTGTAGTCAACGTAATCATCGCCATCAGTGTCCAAGCTGTCTATCGCCTCATTCAACAGGTGGTCTGAAATTGGGTATACCTGCCTGTATAGGTAACAAATTGGAGAACCAGAGGAGATTTACACTCGCTTGAATATAAAATCGTGAGTTATTTTAAAGGTCATTTTGTGCTCCACTGCCTCCTCCTCCCTCCTAATTAAAAGGATATTCAGAGATCTAGTGGTGATCATAAACTCTTTGCATCTAGTTCTACATAAACCACAAAAAAAAACCCAAGTTGAAAATTCCACTTGATTACACAACATTCTGTCAGGCTGGTGAAACGTAGCACGTTTAGCATGTGCAAAGCAGTGGAGCCAAATGAACTGACCGTTTGCACAGCATATATGGAGAAAGACCCAAATTTGCCCCTCAGAAAATGCACTGGCACCCATTCAGCCCGCATTTGCTAAGGTCTGGTTACGCCACTGCATGTGCGTATATTATTATTATTAATGCCAAATACAATGTGAAGGCCATGCACGAATTATTGAATGATCTGGATGACTGTTTGCAACTTTTACTGAATGAATTTGCACCTGGGATTTGCAGAGAATTTTGATGTGATTTTGTAAATAGACCCTACCTACAGATTTTTTTCCTCACCTTCTTTGCCAAGAATATCATTATGCCTTCAACAAGCAGATATGGGAATATTTTACAATAAATGAGAGCAATGTTTCCAAGGTTGTATGCAAACACATTTAGCTTTCTCTGCCTATATACCAGGATCTCGCCCACGCATGAAAAGCATATGTTTAAAAATTCAACAAACTTTAATACATATAATAGTTAGTTAGTTAGTTTTAAATCCGGTTTGTCCCCATTAACGAGGGTGGCCAGATACACCTCAAACTCAGCAATACTGCTGTATATCATTGTATGTGGAAAAGTTACCGCGATTAAAATACACTGTTTACTAAAAAAAAAAAAAAAAAAAAGCTAAACGGAGCCCGAGTGTATAGCGCCCTCATTTCATGAAATTTTCATCCACTCTCAAAATGGCGTCGTGGTAACCGCGGGGTAGCTACTTGGTAGCTGCGTGTCTACTCCGGTACTGTCTACTCAACATCCACCTTCTCTCCACCTATAGTGGGCAACTACAGGGTAGCCATTGGGGTAGGTACAGCAGAGTAACCACATTACTGTATACCTAATAACTGTGTACTTTGTAAGCCCTATCTTGCAGCTACTGCCTCGCAATTAGCCCAGTGTGTACTGTGCAGTAGCTGCCGCGGTAGACATGGTGTAGCTGCCGTATAGGCTACCACGTGAGTAAGAATCCGGCTGTGTATGTTTAAAAATTCAACAAACTTTAATACATATAATAGTTAGTTAGTTAGTTAGTTAGTTAGTTAGTTAGTTTTAAATCCGGTTTGTCCCCACTAACGAGGGTGGCCAGATACACCTCAAACTCAGCAATACTGCTGTATATCATTGTATGTGGAAAAGTTACCGCGATTAAAATACACTGTTTACTTGGTTATTGTGATGAGAAATTTGCACATAAAATACATTCTCATACACAGGGACAAGTGAAGATAATAAACACACCAACGGACTTGAAAGCTATACTTGTTATGGTAAATATGCAAGATGTGTAATTTTCATTCATTTAATACGCTGCATTGTGTAACCATTAAAGTTACAGTGCATGCACGGTTGTTCCCTGAGCAATCATATTTTTGTCTCAAGTGGTTGTGTTAATAAAGTAATGGATCTGATCAGCCCAATTACATATCTCTTTGATCGGGGATCGGGAATACCAGATCAACCGTGGATCAGCCCGTCACTATTTTTGTGTCGTCTGCTGCAAGCAGAATGACATACATGGGATTACTTTGGTAGTGTGTGTGTCTATGCATGACGGTATCTGTGTGTGGCAAAATAAGTAATGGATCTGTCACCCAATTACATAATCTCTTTGATCGGGAAATACCAGATCAACCGTGGATCAGCCCCTTCACTATTTTAAGTGTCATTTGCTGCCAGCCATAATGACATATAAGGGAATTAGCTTTGGCAGTATTTGTGTCTGTGTAATTGCAGTATCTGTGTGTGGCAAAATTTTAACCAGTGCACTTAGTGGCTCATACTTGTTTACCTATTGTGCTCTGATTCACCTTATAGCCAGTCCAAAAACACTGGGCCCAATTAAAGGCTGATCATAGATTCAAAATATACATTTTTGGTGTCATAATTAAAAATAGGTCCAACTAGAACTAAAGATAGTCACCTAAAAAAATGCTCAATTTCAAGTTTGAGACGAATCGCTTTTTCGTTATTCAATGCGGTAAACAATTTTATGTACAGTATTATGTGCCATAGGATACTGTAGTTATGAACAAAAATTCCAGATCCGGAATTTTTATAACAAAGTTGGTGATTTTCATATGAAGGAGTTCGATGTGAGCTTAGCTATTTCACACAGTTGATTAGTATATGGACAAGCGAATTAAACATGATTTGTGTGAAAAATTGAGGGCGCCCTCCCTCGGGACATCTCTGAGTCAGGCCTTTAAGACTCATATACACAGAGTGACTGCTGATGACCCCCACTATTAACCTTTGACTCCCATCACAAAAACCAGAATGGCAGATCAGGTAATGCGGTATTTTTTATATGTGTTAAACTCACCTTAGACTGACATTGTTATGTCACGTTTGTTCATCACAGAAATTGTATGTTTCCATTAATGAACTTTTCACTGACTCAAACAAGAAAATTCAGCATGATAATCTCTTTACACATGATCATCTATATACAATTAGTAAACCCATTATTTCCGCGATTGCAAAGTATTTTAATGAATTTGGTGGTTGGTTTGAAATCGCCAAAATAGCAATTGATCGCAAAAATTGCTCAGTGTGTCAAGTCTTTACTGGTTTCTACCTAGATATCCAGACTCCATCAACATCTGCTGATCTCATGCAAATTAGTCTGCTTAGTTAAAAAAAAAATTAAGGCAGGTGGGCCGACACAATTTTGACAACGATATAAGATAGATACATGCAAAGAGCTATTGCCTCCGCAGAAATCAGAACAATCCATTGGCGGTAATCTTGCAATATCCTTAACGTCCCTAAATGCCATTTTCAAAACTCAAAGACGACCCCTGCCTTGTTTTTTTTATTTGTGGGGGGGTAATTGCCCCTAGATCTAAAAGTGAAAAATAAGGGTACCGGTTCGATAGAGGTCCCGTTTGTTTGGGTATCATTTTCTCTATGATGGAGGATTAGGCCTACATGATTTCTGTTTAAAGCCGCCCTCTAGTGCCCTCTATATCCCTTTTCCCAAATGAAATTTGCGCAAATTGACATAGGATGTATTTAGTGAATAAATATCCAAGTTGTCCAAAATGTGTCACCATTGATCTTTTTTTTGGTCTAAATCGATTTATATTGGGTATAAATCTATCGTCACATATATACAAATGAAATATCCCTAAATAAAACGTATACCAGAGGTTTTTCATGGTCTTGGAGTATTCCTTGCAAACAAATCCAGATTTTTAATTCCGACCAATATACACAAACTGTACACGATCATGGAACTACCATGTTTTAATTCCGTGTGGTAATAGTTAACAACGCACGCTGCAATACCGAAACAGAAGCCAGCGAAATATATATCCCATAACTCCATATTCACTTGCAATTTTGCCACGAGCCTCATCCTTTTGAACTTCGTTGAGCACACAAAGGATAGGAGCGAAGTTCGTTTAGGAATGTTTTATTGCAAGAAAAAAAAATACACTTTTTAAAACCTCAGTGTATGAGAAAAATGTTAAGAGGGGTGTTTGTTTTGAATCATTTGTGATAAAAAGGTTTTAGTTGCCTAAACACTAACAATCCATGAAAAACGTGGACATTTGAAAATGGTCGAGTATATTTAGTTTTATCGCAGTCGCACTGTTAAACCACTGATCATATACAAGGATTGGTACACAACCAGTAATTGTATATTAGGATGAATGGAGCAACGGCGCGGGCGGGCATCTTGGTCTACCGAATCAAAATAACCATTTCCAGAGACACCTGTTTAACAGAAGTTGATTCCGGGTGACGTTTTAGAGACATGCCATCCCATACGCGCCAAAATGACAATGAGGCTCAATGAAATTGGCTTGATTCGTAGTCTGTTATGTCGCTATCCACATTTCAATGGGAACAATTTGGTAGATATAAATGACCGGATCTTAACCACTGCTTGGGCTCTTGTGTTGGTTGACCAACATGGCCATCATTGCTTTTCAAATTACGAAGCCCAGGTTTCCAATCAATTGAATAAAGATCAGTGTTCGAAACCCCACTAATGCGCTGGTTCAGCAATCTACGTACTTTTCAATGTACCGAGAAGGCTTCTTTGGTAGATGTAGAGTTTCCTGAATTTATTTTAAAAAACTCTTATTTCTCAAGGAATCCCAGGATCATTTTATAAAAACTTAGGCACTCAAATGTATGCCATTTTTGATAATTATATATTTAAAGGAAAACGTTAAAGTTAATAGCTGTGTTAATTCCAATGTAAAAAGTAAACGCGATAGTCTTTCATTACAGGCCAGAACTGACTAACCACCGATCATCTTTCAATTGGTGTGGAAGACTAAACATGGCTTGTGGCAAACGATAGCGTAAATAATAAACGTGGCGCTCCCTTAACTCGTCTCTACTGCTTGTCGAAGTTAAGCGTGAAAATGAAGTTTTCTTCGCACAAGGAATACTCCAATGGACCATGCAAAACAATTCTGGTACTTCATATTTAGGGATATTTATTATATAGGTGCCGATAGCTTTATACCAATAAATTCCTTTAATAAATGAACTTTCAACAGATGTGCCAGTTTTATTAGATGAATACCTACCTCATTGATACAATGTTTGGAATTCTTTTCTGCTAATTCCCCAACTTTTATCTTTATCAGCCCTTGTTGAAAAAGGTCCAGAATGCGTATTTCGTTTCTCCACTATCGCTATCGTGCCAAGCCCTAAGGAATGGTTTTGGTTACTGCAGATTCTGCGCTGTTCCTGTAGACGTTTCCAGTCTTTGCCAATGGAAGCGCGTCTTGCTCTGATGAAACAATAGTAAACAGCCCTATGATGTTACTTGTTACAAGATTGTGCATGATTACATCCATGTGTAATTCCATACGTCAATTGGTGTTCTCATTCTCTCGATAAACTTCCCACCCAAATTAAATTAACCTATCAAGTGTTCCAATACCTACAAGTATGTGGAAACAGAGTTAACTGAAAAAACCAATTGGAAAGATATAGTGATTGTGCATCGGTTATTATGTAAAATCGAGGTACAGGTGTTAGACTTAGAAGAATCAGTGTTTGTTTTAAAACAGAGAAAAACTATATTCAAGTAATAAAGACACTATCAGTGAGTCCACCCGAACGAGTGAAAATATTGGAATTTTGCAGGGATAGGAAAGCTAAAAAAAGGATGGATAAGTATGTACATTGTCATAAGTTATTCTTTTCCAAATAAAAATAAGAACAGACTCGGAAAAAGGAAGATGTCACAGATTTGAATACCCATTCAATTACGGGTTGTAGTAATTGCCCGTATGGACAGTATGACTTAAATAGGCCAATTTTGTCCTAAATTGGTTGCTTTTGGTCTTATTCATTTGCAGGATACCAATACTCATTAAATAAACATGCAAAAATCTGATTTTTGATGATTTTTTCAATTGTCTGATTAGCAAATCACTGATAGTGTCTTCAAGGGGCGTTTCCTTAAAGGTACGTATTCCGATCGTCTTTGGGACCCCCTGATTTACCCGTTAGTAGTATCGATTTTGATATGAGATGAAAGGCCATAGTTTTCTCATTGTCATCCTGAAATTTGAGTCCTCAAATCCATTTCATTCCAAAGATATTTAGAAATAAACAAAAAAATGCTGTTTTGATGGTTAACCATCGATATATAGTAGCAGAGTTTTTGAACCGGCTTTGGCATATGTATGCATTATTGCTTTGGCTTATTATATTCAACAAAATGAAATGGGCTCAGTGCACCCATTGGATATCAACCGCTTTTTCTGTTATCATACATTTTATACTATGATGGAATAAAGCGTGCAATCCAATGGGTGCACTGAACCTGTTTTGTTTCATTTTGTCAAATACAATAAGACTATTGCTTCTACCATCAAAACCGCAAGTTGTTTCCCACGGTACTTGATAGGCGTATGTGCAAGTGCCAGGCTCTCATATCAAGTGGAGAACACAATAGATAATTCATGTGTTGGTGTGCCACATATAGGGTGTCGCAGCTGTCTCCTTAAAGACACTATCAGTGATTTGCTAAATCAGCAAATCAAAATAATCATCAAAAATCAGATTTTAGCATGTAGTAACAAGTGTCAGGTATCCCTAACATACCCTGCAAATGATAAGGGACCAGAGGCACCTAATAAGGACAGAATCCGATATTTTAGACATTACTGTCCTACGGACCTTACTACAAACGGTTATGAATGGAGAATCGTATCTTGGAACACTGCCGTTTTTCTCTTTTGTGTCAATTTTACAGCTGGAAACGGTAAATTATGAGAATTCTACAGACTTATTCTTCACTTTGAAGTATCCCTAATCCTGCAAAATGTCAATATTTTTCAAATCACTGATAGTGTCTTTAAAGAAAACACCCAAAACTATGGAATCAATTTGGGTGTGTGTTAACACAGAACAGCTTTAAGCACTCTCGATCTCTTCTATTAATTTCAGTTAGTGAAATAGCTTTTACATGTAATTCATCATTAGTTTCAGTTTTAGAGTGGTTCACAAGTAAAGCAATCCATGTGCATGCATATCATGAAACGTGTATACCTTGACCCGTCCATGATGAGATTTAGGTTTGGATGATGGCAGTGGCTGATGTCCGGTCAATGAGCAAATCAAATCAAATTAAGGTGATATTAATTGCAATGGTTATTGTATCTGTACAATCAATGGAAATCAAGGAATATCCAAAATAACACAAAGTCACATGTTAAATCATTTAGTAGGCCTAGTCCATGAGTAAGACCTTATGTGCATAATATAATATGCATGTTATGTGTGTCTAACTTTTAGTACACACTTTTGTAATATGCATGTTATGTGTGTCTACTTACACACTTTTGTATTGTTTCTAGTGCTAGGTGAAATTGCAATCAAACTTGGGTCATAAATGCAACATAAGAACCCGCATGTTAATAAGGTCAAAGGTTACATGCCAAGGTCAAAGGTCACATGCCAAGATCAAATGGCATTAGAGCACATAAAATCCTTTTTTGGTGGAAAGTGCAACATAACTGAAGTTCCTACAAACCTAGAATTTGAACATAATTTTTGTAGTTTTATGGCAGATATTTGTCCTAGAGATTTGTTTTTCAAGTGCATATTCTTTCATATTTAACTTAAATTTAAAAATTGGATGAGAAAATTGTTTTGCAGTATGATATGGCGACATGTGAACCACCATGAAATCCCAATTCTTTGGGGCTCAGGGTTAGAAAAAAACTGGGTGTAATTTACTTTGCAAAAAATGCATTGTCATCAAATCAAGGTTAAAAAAAATATTTTAAAGACTATAAATTCAAAATTCCTGTATATTTCATTGCTCTACTGTAGGAAAGACACGCAAAGATATGACTGATACACAAAGCCTACAAAGCACATTTCAATAGACAGACCATTTTGTACTCTGCCCCTTTAAAGAGTGAAAATGCGAAATTGGTCTTTTAGTATGTCACATTTTTTTCTTGTAACCAAACTTGGCTCATAGATAAAACACAGGAAATATGTTAATGAGGTCAAGGTTATGTAACAAGGTCAAAGGTCATGCTGTAAAATGCACTAAAAATATAAACTTTCTCTCACTTGCAAAGTTGAAGTCCAATCACAACTAAAATGTTACTTAAAATTTACCTTCAGTTTGGACAACTTAGCTATACATGTAATTTGGGACCACAATCCATATTTAATTTTGCTAGGGTTTACAAAATCTCAAAATTCACCTGCAGTTTAGCAGCCTCTTTAGCTTTCCTGTCTTCTTCCATCTTATTGCTCACTCTCTGCTCTAGTGGGGTCAGATCATTTTTCCTCTTCAACCAGTTCTCACTTAGTCCAAGATTTTCCAGCCCATCCCTCAACTTCACTCTGTCCTTTAACCAGTGCTTATACTCAACCGTTCTCTCTTCCAACTCTTCGTCATGAAGTTGCTGTTGCTCTTTTTCACTAAGAGCCCACTTGTCGCCCTTCTTACCAACCTTCTCTTTTGCCGTTTTAACCTCACGAATAGGTGGATTCAATGGCACATTAGCTTGCGTGGGAACTGTCGATGGCCTTGGCTTGTCGCTCATCGGAGGTGCGATAATTATGCGCCTCCTGCTGCGTGCTCCGAGGCCCACAAACCTTTCGGCCAGAAGATACATTTTGCTTTTCTCCAGGTCGCGTGTTTTGTACTGCTTAATTTTGCTCTTCCACAGGCAGATGGGATGCAGATGCATCTGGACTGAACAACCACTGAAAGCCATAGTCAGACCACTCAGATTCTACTTCCATTTTGTCGGATTCTCTTGCTTGTTCGTGTATTATCAAATTCACTGGTTAGTCATGAGGGGAATCCAATTTGGAGTTGCTGGTCGTTTTCCCCCTTCTGTGATAATAACTATGGTGGGATGTAAGTCTGCAGCAAGGCTTAATTGTTGTCTCGCTTGAGGCATATTCATCCTATGTTGCTTAACAAAACAAAATGATAGAAATTTAGCAATTGAGGACATTTAAAGGCACTCTTAGTGGTCATCTAAAAATTGTTAAAGTGACATGAGGAGATTTTTTTCGGCTTACGAATTTCTCTCAAATTGCACAGGATCGATTGTAGACCACCTCCCAAGAACGTTCGAACGGTTTATTGGACAAACAAGTACACAAGAAACAGCAAACCTTGTTTTGAACTTGCCGACTATCCTAATGTCCCCATAGAACACCGTGCTTGACTTTCTGTCGTGCACGACAGAAAGTATCATCATAGATTACATAAAGACGGGTATTCGGCTTATTATTCAGTTTTTTGTGATCTAATACATTGGAAAAGCATTCCAAATATGCAAAAAAAAACTGGGTTCGAAAAAAAAGTGGGGGCGGATTCTTTCCTCAAATTTCCTCATGTCTCTTTAAGTAAATGAATTGAGAGATGGGCACTGTCAATGCCTTTTCACACCTTATGAATTTAGCTTTATCAACCACCCTCAACAATGTTTAAAGGTTGAGTGTTCCAATCGTTCTTTGCCCCCCTGATGTTACTCGGGAAGGATATATCAGATGGAAAGGCCGTATTTTTCTCATTGTCGTCCTGGAATTTGAGCCTCCAAATCCATTTTCATTCCCAGATATAACAACAAGAAGAGTCCTTAAAAAGGGACAATTGCCCTAAGAATTTATTCTGACAGTAATGTCATATTGAAACGTCCCATACTTTAGTAAATGGTGAATGATGCGGCGATGACTATAGGTATTCAATCCCTCTCCATGGCTTTCAACTTTAAATAAAAATTCTTTTTAATTAGGCCCAAGAGTATTGCTATTCAGCAAGTTCTTTCCACATAAATTGAGGTTACTTCTTTGCTTAAATTATATAAAAAACATGATCGAAAGTCATAATCGCACGAAAGCCGCTTTTGTTCGAATCTTTATGCATACAGTGCATTAATTCCACACTTAATAAGCCGAAAATACCATGTTCATATTGTATAAAATGTGTCTTTAACTCATTGCGCATTACAATAGAAAATTGTTCTTTTTGCACATTCATTATATTTTAAATGACTTGATGTGAACTCTTGCAAAAATCTTACCACGAGTCTGAGCCTTTTTTTCTTTTTGTCTTTGTAAAATAAATTCATTCTTCACGCAAAGGGCCTCAAGTGAAATAGGCCTATCAATAGCAAATCATGGAGACAGAAGGCTCCTATGTAAAACCGTTCATGACCTAACGTGTATTGTAATGTGATTTTGAACTTTACATACCACAAAAATATGGCTAATTTTAATGGACAAATAAATTTTAAATCAATATGGTATTTGTTATTTATAGAAATCCTAGTTATTTCCATTTTCAACTCCAAAGAACAGCAAATTTTTTGCTAGAGCCTATATATTGTAAGGGCCTTAATTTTAAATCTGCATTTAAAAAAACATTCCAAAATTAAAATGAAATTTTTGCATAGATGGTGTTTGAATCTTAAACACATCATTTAATTGAGAGGGCGTAAACCTCCTAACTTCTTTTGTCTTTTGGTTTTCTTCCCTTCTCTCACTGATAAAAACTTTGCATGTACTGACTTTAATTAAACTATTTTGGTCAAATGCGTAAGGAAATTATGTTGTGTAATCACTCAATTATGTGCTTGCAAAGGTGGTTATAGTTAAACACAAAGCATATTATTTCTCATTGTCCGAATATCGATTAAGCATGTTGTAAGACAGGTCATGTCCACGCAGCTCCATGCAGTATATGCAATAACAGACATTGACCCATATCAGCCATGTATGTTATATCAAGGCAGTCAATTCCACACAGCCTATACACCATGCATATGGTACAACATTTGACCCAGATCAAATTTGGGTTTTGCCCTTGGTTGCTGGTTCTAAAAATCCCAGACCTCCACAAGGTAAGACAATTACTGGGGAGAAAAAAAGTGAACCACTTTGAATGTATTTCATAGCATGATAAATAGTCATACTTTGGTGGCCAATTCACATGAGGGTGTTTCAGCTTATCGGCTTTTCATCAATTGTCAAACAGGAAGTGGTCTGTGGTAGTAGAATGGGTGGGTATTATGTTCACAACTGTAGACAAAAGGCAATAAAGAAGGCTCATGAACTCAACCAGATATACAAAACCGTTCAACCAATTGGCCACTTCAAATTAGGCTAATTTTTTTCCCATCCACTTATAATACTAAACAATCTTTTAAGATTTTAACCATTTAAAAATGTTGTAAGCCACACATTTTCACATTCAGTAATATGTGCCAAGCCACAAGGTTACATATTCTGCAGCATTGTTTTTTTTTTACTGCCCAGAGATCGAACAGTGCATGGCATTATAATCATATTAACCTTGGCTTCAGGATAGCAGTATAAGGCCACTACGATTGGGGGGATTTGTATGTCAGTTGAATTTTAGGCTGGATCAACAGGTTCAACAGTTAAAGCTTCTCAAAACTTATTATATGATTATAGTGTTATTTTGCAAACAATTGTGTGAACATTGCATTGCTGTGAATGAGATTACTAGCCCAAACCACACCCACTCTCTTAGCTGCAAATGGGAATGTGTGTACAGTACACATGGTACAAGGCACAGGGGACTTATACACGCTGGAAGATATTGGTGGCAATACAGTAACAGACTACCCTTCGGGCAGAAAAACCACCGTTTTAGTGGTTGTAACCATCAATATTAGCCACAGTAGGTGAATATAAGGGCTTCTGCAAAGGCATTATTGCCTCACAACCCAAAACCGCAAGTTTGTTTCCCACTGGGTTACTTGATGTTGTGGTGTATGTGTTGAGTGCCGCTCTATATTCAAGTAGAGAACACAGATACACATAAATCGAAACAAGCCAACTTTAATGCTGTTGTATGGGGATGATTGGGAGTATGCTTGTTTATGTGATGTATTGTGATACTTACAAAATAAGATTGAAGAAATGAGCAAGGTTAATGCAGCATGACAATTTGAACTTAGTCAAAAGTGATTTAGGTTAAGTTTCCCTGATATTTACTATTTTTGATCGCCAATTACATACAGCATTGTAAACAAACCAACTTATAACCCTGTGGACATATGTGTTGTGCTTTTCAATACCATGCCTTCCAAGTTTCCATGTTTGCACAGGCATGATTTGTTCTGCACGTCTCACCGTCAACATGTTAGCACCACGAAATGGTTTTGTTAACTGGCGTTGTTTATCTTATATCGTATTGTTTCGAAATTTGCATGTGTGTTTGCATGACGTGGGAAAAATAATTGCAGCGTTTTCGTTTGGCGACAATAACGGTGTGAAAGCCAAGTTTAGGGTCTAACAAACAAATTGGTTGGAAATTTGGTTCGTGGGTCATACAGCTCCTTTTGGATGTGGCATTGTTAATGGCCATGAAAGCAGTTGGGAATAGCAGAAGTCAATCACAGTAAGCCTCTGGCAAGCCTTCCCCTTATCACGTCCCTTAAGATTTGCAAGCCTTATGTATACTTGTTGGTCAATCAAGTGTGCTTGCAATGGTGTTTGTTTACTGATTAGGGTAACAACCTTGCAAGGACACTTCCATGTCTGTTGGTATTTCCAGGCTCAACACCTTTCAGGTCAGTGGGCCCTTTTGCATAGGCTAGTACATTAGTTTACAATGGACTATAATGTCAAATTATAATAATAATAATAATTAATAATAATATTTGTATGTTTAACGCGCAAAATCACGTATAACGTATCAAGGCGCTGTGCCGGCTGCCATGATCAAGGCGCTCAGCACATCAGCAAACCATCATACCGAACAGATTTATGCCAAGAAGCTCGATTTTAGAAGCAGGAGGAAGGAGGAAAACGGAGTACCCGGAGAAAACCTGCCGGAACGAGTATGGAGCGAGGGGGGACAGAAACCAAATCACAATAAAGCCACCGAGAACGAGCCTGCCGGGAATCGAACCCGAGACCTCATTGGTGAAAGGCGAGGGAAGATACTTTTCTGCACATGGAGTTAATTTTGAAAAAATGGTTTATATTTCTGTCAGAATGTTTTTTCCATGATAAGCCCGGCCCAGTGCATGCACCCAATCGAATGACACTAATTAAGTGACGCTCATTAATTATTCTGGTTCAGTCAGATAGTATAATATCTGTAAATCAATTTTTTCTCAATTTAAAAAAACTGTCTGGAATTTCCTGATCCACTAACCTTTCTTCTGTGTGTGTGAAATATTTTAAAATGTGTGTGTGTTTGCGTTGTGTGTGTTCTACAAGTATGTTGGTTGTAAACATTAGGTCAAAATAAGTCATTAACATTATTTATTGAACAATATATACAGTTTAACCATTTGGTCAGTCAGATAGGATAAACATATACCCAGTAAAAATCATTCTTTTCCTTGATCCACTAACCTTTCGTTTGTGTGTGTGTATGTGTGTGTGCGTGTGTGTGTGCATGCGTGTGGTGTCTGTATGCCTGTCTGTGCCTGTTCTCTCTGGCTGTCAAGTTGTGGAGTGTGTGTCACATGTATGTGTGTTGTAAACAAATGTCACAAGTAAGTAATTAAAATTATTGAACAATGTATTAACAGTATAACCACTGCTCAAAGCAAGACCCAAGAAAACAATTTGTATGGTGTTGCAGCGGTTTGCGCGAGGAAGGAAAGTATTACCCACGGTGTAGTTCTGTGATGATTGTTCCCATCATTTGAGGAAGTGGCACCTCAAAGTTTGAAATTGAATAAAAGGGCAATAACCCTAACTGTCCTTTGGTTTCTAGCCTATCTCAGAGCGGAAGGAAAGGGGTTGTGGTGTGGTAGGAAAGGATAGAACTAAAGAAACCTGAAGGGACCTGGGGGATTCGACCCCGGGCTCGGCCCCACCCATTCATATGACCAGGCATGGCAAGCCACAAGGGAGTCGCTGGCGCGGCGATTAGTGCCCATATGAGTGTTGGTGCTATGACGTCATCGCATCTTTTTGGAATTTTGACTTAGTGCATTTTCCCCACTCAGCTTTTTTTCCATTGGGGGAAAGTTATTTGGTTTTGGTTGAGGGTTTTAAAGGGCTAGGGGGACCTCTTACCTGGAAAAATAAAAGCAAGTGTACCCTAAAGGTAATTCCAAGGAACTTTTCATTCCAAAATCGCCCATAGGTCAAAAGATTGTGATGTCCAAATATTTTCTGGAAAACAAATGATTTTTTGTAATGGAATGGATTTGCATCATTGAGAAAGGCGCCCTCAAGGGTGAAGCTTACAAAATTGACGGGGTAATATGCAGGTTAATTAATTGAGTTCGATGAGTTTGTTTGAGAGTTTTTTGTTATGTGGGTGGAAATTTGGATGAGTTCATGCAAGTGACGTTGTTTTAGAGTTATTAGAGCTTACTCCATTTACCAAATACCCGACCATTCCTCAATTTATCAACGTTAAGGGGCCCCATTCCCCAATTAAAGGGGCATTATTATTGCTAACCAAAAACCGCGTAACGGGGGTGCTAACTGAAAAACGCCTCTGCTCTGAAGTAAAAAGACATTTTTATACTTCCTAAAATTATTTTTAACAGGAAGCGCCAAGGAATATTTGGTGTGATTGTACCACCAATGACCGTTGGCAATAAATGTAGCCTAGGTCTTTTAATCTCAATATTAATTCGAATTTCTGTTCACACCTTTGCTATTATTTCTTATTAGGGAATAAACCAGAATTATAATTGTAGAAACCTTCAAAGTTCTACACTCGAACTTCATTTTGAGAAACTTGAGTAATTCACATTTTATTCAATTTAAACAAGGTTGTACGGAAGAAGAAGAAGAGAAATAGGACAGACAACAAATGTTAAGATGGTTCATGCTCATGGATATTTCATTTCGATTTGTATAATCTAAACTGACGACATATTCATAAATAACGATGATATATTTGGCGTGTGTGCTATGGGTTCTTCAACCTTTAAAAAGCTATTTATTTCTGTTAGCAAAAATTCTAACGGTCTATTGAGCATTGTTTTAGTCCTAAGTTTAGTCAGTTTTTCCCTGGGGAGTCTTGAAGGAGGTTGACAACACTTTGATCAATATTTGCATTTAATCAAGATGAAAATAGACTAAAAATCCCTAAAATTTTTATCAGAAAAGCTTGGACTCCAAAATGCATAAAAACGCTAATTTTACAGGACGTACGCCCTCATTTGGACTACCCGGCTCATGCCGGGTCAAAGTACGCTTGACAACAGGGGCGTCCTTAACAATATGCAGAGGGAAATTTAAAAAAATGGCTCTAACACGGAAAAAATCTCTGAAAATCCTCCTTAACTTCTCCCTTGGAAACTTGTTATTAGATCAAGATTTACTCTAAAAAATGCTGAGGCAGACAGGAATCACATGGGTTTCCTTACGCTACACGGGGATTCAAATGACGATATCTATGAGGAGTTTCGTGTCGGAGAATGGGAAAGGTAAGACCTTGTTTCAAACTAGCCTTGATTGGTGATTGCCCCGTGCACGGACCCAAGGTTTGGGATGTATGCAAAAATGTTATTGAATTAGGAAACATATTTTAGAAAAAATGGGAAGCCTCGAATCCGAAAACTATCATTATTTCAGAAGTTCAGGGGACTGATTTGGAAAAGAAAGATTGCTAATCTTCACCGGCAAACACCCTCATTTAGACTGCATGACAGGGCCAATGCGACACCGTTGGCCTTCCCAGCGCGCGCTGATAGATAGATATGCCGCAGTTTCGTAGCAAAAATTCACAACCGGTTTTCCGAAAAAAGAAAACCATCTCTAATTTATAAAGGGGATGCAGAAATCAATCATTCCGACCACTCCACTCCCACTAGACTTGTGCCTAAATAGCTCACATAGAGTCATCTCCCAAACACACAAAAGTCAAAAGGAGTCAAATATAAAAATATGAAATTCAAAAGTTTAGTTTGAAATTATTTAATTTTAAATAAAGGCCGAATAATTTCGGCCATCACTAGGGGGTCGTGTAATAGCTATTCCCCTACATCTTGGGAAGCTGTGTCTTACCTCAATCCCGACCAAGCTGAATCTTTGAGATCGTGTAGTAAAATGAACAATTTATTCTGATTTAATATAACCAAGTGTTGACTCCAATGACTTCAGGAACAAGAGTGTCCAGAAAAGACCAATTCTCTTGCGATGGACCTCAGACCGATGAAACAACCGACCTTGATTGGCTGACCATGGGTCAAGATTTTTAGTAATAATACGCGCCCAAATACCCCAATCGCCGCATCGGGGTACATTTTTCGGGGCCCAACGTCGGACCCCGTGGACTCGCGTCGGTCATTGGCTGAGTGCTTTTTAGGAAGAAGAAAATAAATCTCGTAAGAGAATTAGAAATCCGTTAAAAAATCGGGAGGAATTAAATCGTGCGATCACCAGCAATATAAAAATATAAAGGGCGGTATCTTTGACTTATGTGATGTTTGTTTAATAAGGGTTGTTTATTATTATTATGGTATGTTTCAAATAAATGACTAAGCACATAAAACCACACGCACTGGTATATCTTACACTCAATTTAGATTCAAATACTATGACCTTGAAAATACATGAATAAAATATGAGGAAGGGGTGCCTTCTGGCTTCGCTCACAATATGATTTTCTGAAAATGGTTAAAGTTATAATTGGATTCAAGAGGCTTCATATGTAATTTTCAAAAAAAATTATGGACAGGATGTATTTTTTTCACCATTGAAGGAAGGAAAGAGCACCCCCGGGTTCATGTTGACCTCAAATACTTGTACTACACTACATTTTCTATTTGCACAAAGCATATTTATGTCCATCTTGACTCTATTTGTCAAAAAACTGTCTGCCAACCAATAACTTGTCATAGGTGTCTCATGCATTGCGTCTCCAAGAATAATACCAGTTAAACCATACAAGTGGGTCTATGCATCATGTGATGCTTCTCGTTTCATTTTGTTCTTTCTGGCGACGAAACTAGTGGCAGTCTAATACACGTAAAAGGTACACTCAGCATGACCAAATGACTCGGACTAAGGAGTGCTAGGTGGGCACGCATTCGTTCTGCTGAGCATAACCCTTTTTGTCCTTTCATTCATCTTTTAAACATTGGACATTATCATATATAAGCTACGTAAAGTTATGCCGTGCTACAGGAACTTGGTTAGCCACAATAAGCCCCAACACAAATTTAAAGTTCATCTGCCAAGTTCAAGAATTACAAAACTTACCTTGAAATTTTAAACAGGACTCTGTAGCATTACAATACTACAGAACAAGAATCGCCATTGTTTTAATCCAAACAGCGAAAACAGTACTAATCGGATGAATTTTCAACTCGGAATTATTTGCTCCATAAAAAGGTCAGGAGTGAGTGGTTGCCAATTTCGGAGTTTGACGGGTCAAACGTCGACACGCGTTGGTTTGTTCATCAAAACCATTACGAATCTCCACTAAGCACTTTTGGGTGAAAGAAGGTGACACAAGATGACACATGTGGTGGATTGGTTTTAAGATGGCATTAGCTTATTGTGGATTACCCAGTCCCTGTACCGCGGCTAACAGGTAGTTAGCTGATATATGATCATGTCAAATGTGAAAAATGAATGGGGATGAATTTTAGTATTCTGCCACCACTTAAATTCGGCACCTTTAACATGCTGTTTATTCCGTTAACGTTGTTGAATTCGTAGGGTGGTGGCAGAATACTAAATTCTTTATGATACTGAAAGACAAAAAGGTTCGCTCAGCAGAAAGCATAACTATACTCTGTCCAGTGGCGTAGCCAGGATTTTTTTGACGAGGGGGCACAGAAGTTGTGAATGTACAGACACATGGATTGTACCGACAAAATTGTTTGTTCCAGGCTCGCTACGCTCGCCGGTTGACCCCCAATTTTTTTACCGTCGCATCCAAAATATGGGGGGGGGGGAAGTAAATATTTTCGCAGGACAAAGATACTCTAGCAGTGGTAGTACTATTCGACCAAATAAGCACTTTTTGAAACCAATTTTTAATGTCAAAGCTCTATCATGCACCAGCGCTTTTCAAAAAGAAACAGCTTTTTAGACAAATGTAATGTACCGACGGACCGTATGTACCGACAAAACATCTCGGTCGGGGGGCACGTGCCTACTAGTACTACGACAAATGTAAGCTCTCTTCTCATCAATGGTCTTTTTTTCGGGAATGCAATAAAGGGCAATACTAAAACACGGATCCTGATCCGAGCACGGATCTGCGGATTCGAGTAAATTAGGAGAAGCATCAAAAAAGGATAGCATTGTCTCAAAATTGTGTTAAAGGTTGGATAATTGTAGAATAACTGTGAACTAACTTCCTGGATCTAAATTAAAACTTATAAACTTTTACCTTTATCAATAATATTTTGACTTCAGTTCAAGAACATTCTAACGTTTGAAGGGAATTTATTTCTGATGACCTCAGGATCACCTCCTTAATGCTCCCCCCCCACCACCAACCCAACCAAACACAACCCCAGTAGCCTAGGCCCTAGGCTTTGAGTGCAATGCCAGTGAGCATGGCATGATTGATGGTGAGTGTCATGACAATTGATAGCTAATAATGATGTGAGCATGTGAGAGCAGTGTGAAGCCTTACGTTTGCTTTTCATATTTGATAATTTGGCTAACTACGTACCTTTCAGTTTACCGCATTATTCACGACTGCCCTTGTTACTTAAAATTGTAATGTCGTATAACTTGCTATAACGTGTAACGATGCTAAATATAGATTCATTTTTCATCCGTTCCGAAGCAGCTCGAAGCTTCGCCATTTCCGTGAACACATGGGCATCTGTGGACTGTGCTGTGGTGGTTGTCATGTAAACATTGGCCAGGGGGGGTAGGACACGATCTGCTCGATTTGGGCATTGGGGATTCCAAAACGGTAATTTGGGTAACAGCTACGTGCATTTACTATGGTAGTCTCGGTCCCAGTGACATTAAAAAAAATCATCTCTTAAACCCATAGAAATAGACCGTTCGTTATTTTCCGCGTTACATCCGACAAGAACACGAAGACCCCCAATTTTTTGCCCCATGTGTGACAGAGCCGATGTACAGGAAAGAATACGCGTCGGATTCTCCGGTCTATTTCTATGCTTAAACCTTTGTTCAAAAAGATCTTAGTAATATCATGATAAATTAAGAAAAAAAAATATTAACTTCAAAATCCGTCGGGGTTAGTGATTAACCCGCTGCAAAATAGTGTTATTTCCAATAACGGTCATTTAGATTTAATATTCGTGACCAGGCCTAGTCTTAGTCAAGTCTGTGTGAACCGTTCGATATGCGAAGAGCGCCCTCCTACCCATTACCGTTAAGTCTTTGAAACAGACTAGCACCCGGAAATTGATGCAGTTTTGCATTATATTGCGTTGCTGTTAGGTTTGCACGTCCTACCCCCCTGACATTGGACATTAAAATACCAAGTGAGGGCAGCATACCAGTGAATATTTTGTGCCAGACAGTATAGGACTCGCGGAACGCAAGCAGCTGCTCTTGAATTACTTGAACTTTGAACTTTTATGAAAAACACCTTTCGTCCCCAGTGGGGAAAATGAAAGGCTTAAACATATACAGAAAATCACCCTTATCTAGGAGTTAATTTCAGCACCAACCTGAGATGGAAAAACCACATCTTAGAGGTCACCAACAGCTGTAGAAGAACTATGGGCGTTATCCGTAGGAACTTCAAGGCCTGTCCGGTGATGTTAAAATCAAGGCTCTACCTATCCTTGATTGATTAAACCAAAACTCCTGTATGGTAGTGCTGCTTGGTACCCATCCACTAAAGATGAAAAGCATCTTCTTGACATGATCCAGAGGTCCGCTGCCCCTCTTTGCTTTAATGATTATTCTAGGAGGAAATCAAGGGTCACTCAAATGATGGACAAATTGCACTGCGGTCTTCTCTTGAAAATGATCGTCTGATCACCAGATTCATGATTGTATCGCAGTACTTATAATCTTGTGAGCTCTTGTGGACATCAAGTTGGAACCATCATCTCCACAAACCTACTAGAATTACCAGGACGTTTTCACCCACGATCCAACTTGGCAAATTGCCGTCAAGACAACTACATACGCCAATAGCTTTTTCAGTGGGACCGTACCTTACTGGAAACAGCCTTCCTCATGTATATGGATATTGACAATTATGACCATTTCAAGACCGCTTAAGAGACTCTTTACAAGAATACTTCACTACCTATCCAGCTTTAGGCCTTTTAGGTCATTCCTCTGATGTGATGCAATGAATCTGTTTTATCAGAGTATTATCAGGATCCCAGATCCCAAATTAAACTAGCAGTACGACTGCATTTTGAAGAAGGGCAGAAGGAAGACAGGAAGGGTGTGTGTGATCCAGGGTGGATGTGATGTAGAATACTGAATAATCCCCAATAAGGAGACCAAATTCTTCGTTCTTGGAGAATGCATTCAGAAGTAAGAGTGAGTTTTGGACATCTTGTTCATTTAGCCACAGATTTATGCATGGATGGGGGGGGGGGGGGCAACTACATCTTGGAGTGATGCGCATGTAGGTCTAAGGCTGTTAGACCCCCCACCATTTTCAGTATCACTGTCCACCCAAAGACCCCCATCATTATTTGGAAAAATTTACCAAACGTCACCCCCAAAGACCCACATTTTGGGAAATTTTGTGAAAAATGTTCACTCAAAGACCCAATTTTATTTTTGGTTTGTTGAATTTTTGCAAAATTGTTTAAAACGACCCCATTTTTGGAAAATTTGAAAATTTGTCAATCGAAAACCCTTATTTTGGGGCATTTCGGCTGTCTCTCAACCAAGACTCTATGTTTTGTAGCCTCTGTCACCGAATGCCCCGGGGTTTCGAAGCGCAGCTTTAGAACCAATATAGGTGATTGCCTCCCCCCCCGGATCGAGAGCATGAAGGTATACGATATTAAAATAAAAAACAAAACAAAAACGGCAGTTCATCTAGCATCTGAATATAGCGTTAATCCACTAAAAAGTGACATAATAGCATACAGAGCATATTTAACGTTCATCCGTTATCTCTTCTCATGGGTGTCGCCCGCGCGGGGGGGGCTCAGTTTTGGTTTGGGTATAGGCGCGACCTGGACGTCGTGAACAATAACCAGTACAACCGAAAAAATATACCAAAATTGAAACAGATTTGCTACTCGTCTTTATACTTAATTTATGTCTCTATACCGTGAACCATGAAAATCACACGGAGGTCTCAAAAAAAATTGTCAGGATGTGATGAGCATTTGGATTATGGGGCTATAGGTTGTCTGAGTTTAAGTTACTGAAAATCAATGACTTATCAGTTTTCATATAAGGTTGCTTTTCTGTTACAAGTTTCTGAAGTGCATGGACCTACACCTCCTTTAAACAAATTCTTCAATAAAGTTCTATTCGTGTGATGATAGAATTTCGCACTGAAGTGCAAGGACCAAATCTTTCCTAAATTTCGTTTTTGTGGCTTTTCCTCCCTTGGGAAAAAAAAAATTCCACCAGACTGTTATGCTGGTACACTGTAAAAAAAACAGTGCAAAATAGGATATTTTGGTAATTATAACTTTATAAAAAAAACTTACAGTATTTGGCTGTAATTTGGAAAAAACAGGAAAATACTGAAATTTTTGTCGAAATTTTCCAGGCCTATAATGACAAAATCTAAAAGTGAAGGACTTTATTCGAAATTCAATGAGTAACAAACATCAGTATTACACTATGAATTGTCAATATACCATTAAGTACTTAAAATATACAGGGAAAATACTGTAAAATTTTAGAGGAAATCCTGGACGCAATTCTGCCAACAAGACCCGAAAAATATAGCTTTTACCAGTTTTTAATTCAAATTTACTGATATTTTACAGTTTGATGAATACATTTTACAACAAACTGTAAAGTTTACGTATATGCATGTAAAAAAATGTGGAAGGCCTGCTAAGTTAGGGTGTTCGTCAGGCCTTTTTTATTCTCCACACATTCACAATAGACGGAAGACAAGAAAAAAAAGAGGAAAGCTCTCCCATCCCTTTCATTTCGCCCCTTTTCACCCCTCCTACCCCCCCCCACCCCCGCGATTATCATCCCCCCCTTACCCCCCCTCTCTTCTAACACTCTCTTCCTTTCTACCAGTAATTGTCCAGTAGGGGCATACTGAAATTTTACGGTAATTTGTTGTTGGCAGAATTGCTGCCAGGATTTAATGTAAAATTTACAGTATTTTTTTTTTACGGTTGCGCAGTCCTTATCATCTTTCAAGTTAATGTGTAGGCCAGAATCGTTGAAGCTAATGTTAGTTTTACTTTACATGTGTCTGGGTTCTGGGGAAGAAATCCACCCTGTGTGTTTAGACTTGCAGCCCCTTTTTCGTTTTTCCTGAATCACCATATACAGTGGCAAAGGTCACTGTAGTGGTGATTCAAATTATGATTCTTTCTTTAGACAAGTTTCATTGCTTGAAATCAGAGATGTCAATTTCAAACATGCAAACACTATAAAATAATGAGAATAAATTTAATGTCAATAATACAAGCCCAAGTTTGCGTGTTCTTCATGTAGAAAACACAAGTTTATTTAAAAATTCCGGAACCAGAATTTGTTATAACGGTTCCTATGTGCACTGTTATACATGACAGAAAATTTTTACTGCATCAAAAGAAAAAAAAAGAAAGATTCATCTCAAACGTTGAAATTAAGCATGTAGGTGGACTATCTTTGAGTTCTAGGTGACTATTTAATTAATACACACAAAAAATGATAGTTTTTGAATCACGGAGTTCAGCCTTTTAATACGTGGTAAGCATTCTCAATTTATAAAAGGAAAACAGTTTCAACAGAAATTGGGGTGTGCATGTTTTTGAGTTTTCTGGTTAATGTCCTTGTGTTCACAATTAGTTGGTAAGCGCGAAGGACGAATATACCTAAAAGAGATTGCGAAGCAGTAAGCAAGGATGTTTGCAGCGTGCAGGTCTGGTACGACATTATTATGTTAAATTACAAGATTCCCTAGACTGATCGAGAAGCGTAATCCTTATTCAATACATTTCAATGTATAACCCAAGATTTGAGTGTGGGGGCTATTTAAATCAATGATGCTCACAGGTGCGTGTATTTGTCAAAACGCCTGAACACAGTTTAGTTATCAATGACCTTTGCTATACAGCCATGGAAAAACTAAAATGACCCCAATTTGTACACGCATTGTGACTATAGGTAGAATTTTTGCTCCAATTTTCAATGTATATTGGACATTCTTGGATATCTTCAAAATACAACTGAGTAAGCGAAAATGTGTATTTTTCTCTTCATATCACAAAAATTGAAACAAAATTTGTGCCAGTTTATTTCTCAAACTGTTATTTTTTTAAACAGAATAGGATCTAATTGGACATTTTATTTTAATTTTGACTTAAGTCTTATGAAAATGAAGTTGAGACCTGCCAACCCAAAAGTGTCAATGTGAGCCGTCCTAAGAACAATTATATTCACGTTAGGTCATGATTGAAGCACCAAAATTGAGTTAAAATTGACTGATTCGCAGGATAGCCGCTCATAAAAAAGTTAAGGTGCTACAGCGCAATCGTGCGGCCAATTCATTGCAAGCCGAACAGACCGGTTCATTACGCTCGAACTGTTAACCAATGGACTACAGCTTTGCCTTTCCCATATCTTTTAGGTATATTCGTCTCAGGTAAGAGGTGCTCAAACAGCCTGGCCTGGTCTAGAGGTTACATCCGAAACAGTGGCGGATTTAAGGAGTCAGCATGTGTCAGCAGCTGCTGCAGGGCCCCCCTAAAATATTTGCTCTCAGGGCCCCCCTCAGACTACCCCTAGTTAGTACTAAAGTGTCAAATGTGCGTGCGAAGCATGCTAAAGGGCCCCCCTTAGCTACGACAGGGCCCTTTCCCTTAAATCCGCCACTGATCGAAAAGCGGAAAATTTAAGGGTGAATATAAGTCAAAAGCTACAAGTACTAACTACATCTATTAGCCCCATAATAAGTCAGGAACATTTGAATTCCATTGCACACAAGGACTGGCAGCTATGAGGCTACGATATTTCTCTAAATTACACTGAGATTTATTGCTCTTGTGCGATACAGCAATTAAACTATTGGAATTAAACAAGTGTGATATATACCTGCTCTTCCAAAAACAAAAACAAAAACAAAAACAAATACAAACCCTCTATTTATGAGGTAAAATAAAATTACACAACCACTATATTTTTACATCCCCTCCCTTCGCCTCGTAAATATGAAACCCCATTGCTAGGCCAACAAACAACACACGGGAACACAATAAAATACCACTCCGTAGCACGGCGGGGAAAAGTGTAAGAAATACTATCCTAGTTTTTGTATTTTTCTGAATATAAATAAAGGTTCCTGAACATCAGGAAAATGGTTTAAAACTCTGGTTTCTGATGATGTAATTTCTTGTTAACTGTGAGGAAAATAGAGCGATTACACGAGTTGGAGTAATAAAAGCGAACCGATGCCATACTTCCGGCGTTCTGCTTTCGTGATTCCAAAGGATTTTTCATAATAGCCATTACCTTTTTACCATCGACACTCTGAAAGCCAGCCCAAATCCTTGTTGTCGAGGCGACGTTGGTATCACGTGACCCAAACCGGAACACCCTGATGTCGATTGTATGAGAGATGAGAGGTGCCTGTCCAAGTGTTTTCTGTTATTGTTGACTGAGGAAAGCACAATAAATTAAAGACACAGAGAGCAAGAGTCCGATAAAGAAGTAAGTGATTGTACGAACGCAGAAGCAATATGATCGGTGTATCATTTAGTATACTGTCCGAACGTGATCAAAGTTGAGTGGAAAAACGAATCCCATGCGAATGAATTCGGCATGTGAGTACGAGCTCCAGAAACCCCGAACAGAAAAACTTATTATCCAGGGTGTGCCTACCACTACGATTACGAATAATAATGATTTAATTTAAAAAGATACTTATTATTGTGCTCTGATT
This sequence comes from Ophioderma brevispina, assembly GCA_023653785.1. Taxonomy (NCBI): domain Eukaryota; kingdom Metazoa; phylum Echinodermata; class Ophiuroidea; order Amphilepidida; family Ophiodermatidae; genus Ophioderma; species Ophioderma brevispina. The sequence continues at coordinate 52,777 of JAMKCH010001893.1, forward strand.
TAATTTTAGAAAGACCTATGGCAGCTCTTTAAATACACAGGTACAGCTGTATGGTTCTTTTAATAGGTTTGGGGTGTCTATTTTTCCCGAAAATCAGGAATCGTCCCCCTCATTTTAATCCCAATTCCCCCAATTCTCACGGTCGCAGTCGTGTCATAAATCATGTAAATAGGCTATTCCTCACCCTCCCTCTGAATACTGGAGTGAAAGATTACTACTGTGTGTTGAATAGGAAAGTTCAATATATCTGAACACAACAGCCTAATCCTTCAATTCCTTGTACAAATCAATCCAAACTATATGTTGTTCATTTTGATATTCTCTCAATCACCTTTCAAGAAAATTTTAATCCATGCATGTCAAAGCTGAAAGAATTTTCGAAAAAGTATATTCTCCTTATACTCAATGCAAAGTTTCACTCCAGATGGGGAGTAAAATGCAAACAATGGAGCAAAATACCGGATGTGCGACCGTGATAGTAGTTAGTACTTTGGTTCCATCCAATCACCTGTCCTAAAAATAAGCATCAAATTCTTCCCCAAATGATATAAAAACCGGACATAGAAACAACTATTCCCCCAGGCCACCTCAGGCTCAGGGATGAATAACGGAACGGAAGAATACAAACCTCTACTCTAGTTCCATGTGGTATTTACTGTGAATGATGTAAATTGGAATTTCTATCCATGAAAATACAAAATATTAATTAAAGCCTGGGTAATTTCTTCTACAGTACAGTAGGTCAAATCTGCACATTTATCTAGGCACAAATACTGAGCCAGTGCTACTGCGAGCCTGACGATGGTTCATCAGATCCAAAAATCTCAACTTTTTATGTAAGTTGGGTGGATGAGGCTATGGATCTTGATATGCATGCCCCTTAAAGGTATGTGTTCCGATCATCTTTGCGCCCCCCCCCCATTTACCCGGAAGTAGTATCGATTTTAATATCAGATGAAAGCCCATATTTTTCGCATCGTCGTCCTGAAATTTGAGCCCTCAATCCATTCATTGCCAGGCCAAAGATATAAACAAAACACATGAATTATGGTTAACCATCATATATTAGCCAAATAATGAAAGGGCTTTGCAAGTGCGCATTATTGCCTACCATCAAAACTGCAATTGTTGTTTCCCACGTTTGGGGTGTAGTTGGCAAGTGCCAGCTCTATATCAAGTAGAAAACCACAAAATAGACAAATCGGAACAGCACCTTTAACTAAGTCTTGGCTTGCAGATAATTTGAATTATTTGCATTGATTAATGCATTGGTTGACAATTGTTGTTTTGGAAATGGAATCTATCTCAACTTTGTAACTTTGCAAATTGTTTAACTTGATACTGAAAGATTAAAGCATCTAAGACTAAGTGGGTACAATGTGTGCATGGTGCAGTCTAGTCCTGCTAGCCACGACTGAGATCATGTCTTTCAACAATAAGTCATTCACAGATCGGTATCTCAGGTCCTGCGACGGAAGTAAAGTATCAGTTTGACTTCAGGATATAAGAGTGACCATTTCAAATATCTCTAATCAGGCTATTACTCACAGGCTCTGCGTCTCACTTTGCTAAGAAGTAGCTTCAAACGTTTACATTCATGCTATAATGTTGAGTCTTAGCAAAAATCTGTCAAGGTGATATTTTTCCATCAAATTCGGGTACTCCAAATTTCCATTCGGAGCCTAAGTCCAAAAACAATAAAACTCTACGGTGGTTTTTTGACACCACTGTAAAGTTACTGCTGTTTTGGGTCAAACAGGGGTCAAACCGGGGGCCAAGGTATTAGTATATACTTCCAGTCATTAGGGAGGCGATTTCCGGAGTGTGTGAGTATGCGTAACACGTGATCTTGGGTCCGTATTCGGTTTTGCGCAAGACAACGTCATGCAAAATGGAAGTATCATGGGCTGGCTTTTTCGCACACCGTGTTGTGACCATTGAAACTTAGCTCGCGTAAGCGCAAGGCTAATTTCAAATCAACAAATTGGCATTGTTGAGGCAGCTTGACGATTCAAAGGACATTTTATTGTATGTTTGATTATGTTGTGATGTAAGGATACATCCTGTTGGGGGAATACTATACACCAACAACATGCTTATTGATTTAGCGTCGGAGAGTTTTCAGTAAGTTTTAAGCAGCGTATTGTAAGTGGAATTCACTTGATTGCAACCAGTGAAGCCGTATTTGACCTCAAACTCATGAGCCGTGATTGTAAACTTGACACCAAGATAACGTCCAATGTTTTAAAGGTATCGGTGGCAAGTTACAATTATTGGACTAGTGTGCAGTCGGCTGTTTGTTTTACAAGCCATTATCTTGCTAATGAATAGATGTTTTCTTATCTTTCATTTTACCAGGCTAAGGGCTGACGAGCCTTGTACGTAACACTGCCAGTCAACATGACCACCTTACCACGACTCGCACCAGCTGAAACGGCCATCAGTGTGCTTCCTTCAGGGAAACACAAGCCTATTTCCAAAAAGACTCACCACACTCCTCTGGCAGTCCAAAAGCAAGTGGTGTTTCCTTATCATGGGACGGATTCCGGTCCTCAAAATCAAAATCAAAATCTCCCCAAACACAGCCTCTGGTGCAAGAAATGTCAGGTTGGATCCACTGCATCCACCAAAAAAACGAGACGAACCAATTTATATTGAGGACCGCTGATGAGCTATTATCAGAATCGATTTGCAGACATATTTGCGGAAACGTGAGCAATATCACGGTTTCACCCGAAGTTGGATTGAGACCATTTTATGGTTGATAGGTTGAACAAGAGGATTACAGGTGAGTCTAAAAGTTAATTGTTGTACTTAGATAGCCTGAGTAAAAACCGATTAAAGGTTTTCTTGTGATGCATGTAAACAATGTACATGTACATGCCAATGTACATGACCATAGTCTTGTTTTTTCAGGGATAGAAAACATTAACAGGACGTGGTGGTGTCCATGGTTACGTCCGAAAATGTTTATGGCAACCTACACACTAGAAAATTCAAAAAAATAAAAATCGAGTTGTTCATGGCTTTAAATGATTTAATAAATTTTTCACCCTCATACACAATATACCCTATTAAAATGCAAGGACACTGAAATTCTCTACTTAACATGCATTTTACATATTCCTTGTAGTGTAACAAAGTGCAGCCCAACCTGGTGGAATGACCCAGATTGAAAGAGTTTAATGAGGTAGATGACTCGGTCAAGTAAGTAAAGGTTGATTATGTTGGCCTAATAAGTGTGCATGTGTTGGCTTTGAGATAAGTGCAAAACTGCCAAAGTGGTATTTTCGTATCCAACTATCCATAAGATTGGGGTTAGGTTTAAAAGGGATCTGACTTTTTTTCAATTCTGGGGCAGGGACATGGTCACAATAACCTCCCTATCCATGGTGTATTACCAGGGAATGACTTTTTAAGAGGAGTGAAAGCAGTAGCTCCCCTACAGCTCCTCCCTTAACTACTTTTAAGAGAGTGATTTTAAAGCTCCCCTGGGAAATCCATATTTCCCTGGTTAGCAGTGCTATAAATTGCCTTCCCTCTACTTCCCTATTTGCAGGGCGGATCCAGGATTGAAAAAAACATCAAAATTACCGAGGGGCTGAAAAGCCTAAACTTGTCCAAAATGGGGGGGATTTTGCAAAATTTTGCAGAAAAATTACAGGGAGGTGTGCACCCCCTTCCTTAGATCCGCACTGATTTGAACCAGGAGAGCGGTTACTGAGCCCCACCTTATTTTAGTCAGTCCCTGTGTATAATTCATTGTATAAACTACTTCTTTAAAATGACAACACATTTAGGGGTTTTTAAAATTCCACTAGGTGCAAAATCACAGGGAAAATAGAAGTACAGCTCATCACGTGAGTTAAAGAAGGTCATAAATGCCCAATAGTGCCATGTGATATGCTCAGAAACTTAGACTTGTAATAGGAAATCATCAATTTACCTCACGTCTTTAGCTCTGGCATGGTTTCATTCATTTGGTGAACAAGAAGAAAGAACCATTTCAAGAGCCACTGCCTGAAGACTCAAGGACATTAAGGATTAGCCGCGATTGCTAATCGAAACATCAAACCAAAATAATCAAAATTCCATATTGTTATTTTTTTTGTTAATGGGAATGGATATATGCAAAACAAATTGCAAGTTGGTTGGCTTAAAATCTGTGTATTAAGGACACAAAACTGTACTTTATATGATTCGGTAATTTCTATACGTAACCTGGTATGAAAATTCCGACTTCAGATCAAAACAAGGCGAACTCCTATTTACGCGATGCGTAAAATAGGTCCCCGCCAAAGATCGCGATCACTAAGTTGCAACTAAAACTGCACCAGTCCACCCTTTGGCCATCACTAGCTGCCAAAAATAACTTTAAAAATAAATGGTTACTCAAGAAATGAACTCAAGAAATCTTAAAATTCATCATGCAAAAAATCCCTGAAAATTCACTAAATTTATTAAAAATATGATAATTGACTCAATTTTGGCAACACTATTTGTTTAAAAAAATCAAGTAGAGCCAAAAAAAAAAAAATGGTTTTTTTCTCAAAGCTGACGCGCGGGTTTGTAAAGTTCGCCGAAAATTGAAAAAAAGTGCGCCGGGAACTTTTTTTATTTGTGTGGTCAAAAATAAAAAAGTCCCATGAACTCCGATTTTGTGTTGAAAACTGAAATTGGGAAAATGCACGATGTCACAGCAATCGGCGAACTCTCGGCGGTGAACTGACTATTTTTACGTTGACTGAGTGCAGAGCGAATTACTGGGCACCCAGCGGTGAAGTGAAAACACTCCACCACCAATAAATGGCAATATCCTTCCGTTAAAGTGGTGGCAGGGTGCTAAACTTGCATCTACAGTGGGCTGTTAGCGTCGCTATCGCACATCCAAAGTGGAAGACCCCCATACATTAAATTACATATTAAGTTTGGGGATCGATTGGCAATCCATTGATATATGATTCCTTGCAAAATCTGTGCCGCTTCAGTGCAAAATCGCGCATTCAACACAAGTATATATTTACGTGTATGTCAATGCGTCACTTTATTTACTGGTGTTTCGGGTCATAGGTCACTTGCAACGTCGCGTATATACGTGTGCTTTCGAAGTTAACGTGGCATACAGTTATTCTTAAAGTTAAGTTGAATCTGCAACTATAACAAATGGATCCTCCACAAACCTGATAAGAACAAACTCTTACAGATATTTGCATTGAAAAATCTTGTGGTGGGGAAGCCTGTGGGGATCTGAGTCAGAATCGCTGATGTTGATACTGCCATGACTGCAGAATCGATACCATGGTATATGTACACGCACAGGTGAAAGTGATCATGGGCGCATGCACATTGAATATGTTTATTGCGAGCACAGCTTTAAAAATTAAATAAAAAAAAAAAATTACCGCATACCGCACGTACTTTTCAAGCCACGCCTCAGCTTTGAGACAAACTATTTTTTTTTTTTTTGGCCTAACCACATTTGAAATTGGGCCCATACGGGGTCTGGAACGCGGCGAAACATTGAATTTTACCACGTATTTTCACATTTCCAAGAACTGAAACAGGCTGGCACCCCAAAATCATGACCCATGTGTACCAACCACAACTAAAAAAAAATTCGCCCAAAATCTATCAGGTCGAGAACTCCTCACAGCCCGCTTCCCAGTCCACCAAGTTACATCAATATACTCTTTACAACTCCAGAAAAGTTTGTACACAAGCCTTGCGGTAAAAATTTCATAATTAATGCAAATAGAATACTTAATTACATAGTTTAACACCCAATCTAATCAGGGTTGTGAGAACTCATCAACCTGCTTCCTTCTTTCCACCAAGTTACACTCATCCGTCAGCCCTTACGGAACTCAGATAAATTGTACACAATGTTTACATTTTCGTGCAATTTGACCTTTTTTTCCCTTAACCTTTTTTTCCCTTAACCTTTTTTTTTCCCTACCCCCTGACAGACCCGGGAGGCACCCTGGGGGAATGAATTACATGGTGAAGTAGGGGTATCCCCTCCTACAGTATTAAAAGAAACACCAAAGTTTTGGCTACTCTAGCGCATCCAGAAAAAAAGATTGCCCAAATGTTCCAAGGGTTAACATTTTTACACGGACGAACGGACTGGCATACGACCGGACGGACATACGGACGTAGCCCATTTTATAGATCTCCCTCCCGAACTTCGTTCGGACGGGGATCAAAAAGCCTTTCCCTGGTGAATGTCACGATTTGCATCACAGTGGTGATTTGTGCATCATGATAATGCAGTTGACCTCAAACACAAACATTATTGATCTATTTTTTTGTACTGGTTATAAACCAAAATTAAGCTATTACTGCAGATTTTGAGATGCCGTCGCTGTATGTCTATTTTTGGGAGATCAAATTTCTCAAATTTACTTCATTTTTTCACTATTGGGTGGTTTGTTTCAACATTTAAGCAAAGTATATTGGAATTGTACACACTTATCCCTGAGTTTATAAGTGTTTTTTTTAAAAAAATGCATTCCACAATTTTTTTATTCTCTTGCATCATTGCTTATCCCTTCTTTTTAATAGTGTGTTTGATGCGGAATTTCTGACAAATGGCAAGCTATTGCCCATCACCTTCTTGCACTCACATGGGACAAGATATCATTTTACATTTTAAAAGATAATTCCTCAAGGAGTGTGAATTTTTTGAAGAACACACATAGAAACCCCTTGTAGACTTTGTAGTGGATTTAAATTCATCCTTCAAGATAGTTGACACACAAAATATGACCAAAGATTGTCATTTAAATGAATTATCATGTGGGGAAAGATTCTGTGGGGGATACCAGTGCCAATAGAGTTAGTCATCGATGAACTAAATAGAAATAAAATTATGTCCCACTGTGTTCAAAAATATCTTGAAATTCTTAAAAATCCAAAGCATATGGAACTGTGAATTAATACCCCAGTACCCCTACATGAAGACAAAATTACAGAGGGCACCAACCAGCCAGAAGGTTGGTGGGTTTCCATCCACCTACCTACCATAGATAGAAGGTGAAAGGACTTCACCCCGGGGCCGCGCAAGCGTTGCTAAATTGAATCATGACGGCTTAAAACCGACGAGCGGCTCGGGAGAGTGAGGGTTGGAAGTATGAATGTAGGGAGCATGAGAGGGAAAGGGTGTGGAGATTGCGAAGAGTTAGGAAGAGGAAAGGTGAGTGTGTGGGGTACTGTACAGGAAGTGAGGTGGAGAGGGTAGGGGGCTGGCTAGGATGGTGGTGAGTGAGGGAAGGAGTATAAGTTGTGGTTGGCAGGAAATAAGGACGGATGGGGGGGAGTGGGAGTATTGGTTTAGGAGGGAACTGTGCGAGAAGGTAGTGGAGGGGAGAGGAGGAGTGATAGGGTGATTGACAGTGGTAACGGCTTTTGAGGAGGAGGTAGGAGGCTCATTTGCGGCTATGCTCGACCAGAGCGGTAGAAATGCATGAAGAGAAGGAGCATTTTTATGATGAGATGGCAGGGGAATGGGAGATGCAAAGTGTGGGTGAATTAGTTCGCTGTGTTGGTGATTTCAAGGGACATGTGGGAGGAAAGGGCTCGGATGGGTTTGGGGGGGGGGTTCACGGGGGAACGGGTTTGGGGATGAGAGAGAGAAACTGGAAGGAAGGATGCTGTTAGAGTTTGTGATGAGAAGGAGATGTGCATAGCGTATACGTGTGTGTTTAAGAAAGAGGCACAAAAGAAAGTGACCTTTAGTTAGGGGGAAACGAGTCAGAAGAGTGAATTTTGTGCTTGTGGGAAGGAGAGGAGAAGTTTTTGAAGAATGTTAGGGTAATTCCCCTGAATTACAATCATAGGTTGGTGGTTTGCCGATGTTGGACAAGTGGAAGCGTTGAAAAAAAGTGGTGAGGAATGGCAGCGCATGTGAGGGATTTGCATGTGAGGAGGGAAAGTATGGATGGAAGCTGAATGAAAGAAAGAAGAGACAAGAATGAATTTGGAGTTGAGAGTGGGCGAGCTTGTGGGGGATGTGTTCAGATCTGTGGGGGGTTTTAAGGAAGGGGTGGTGACGGCGGGTGTAATGAAGTGGTTGTGGAAAAAGAAAGGAGGAGGAGACAGGAAAGATACAGGGGGGTGGAATGATGAGGTGAAGGAGGCGATAGGGAGAAAGAAGGATGGTTATGAAGAAATGAAGAGAAATGGTACGGAAGAGAATCAAGTGAGGTATAAGAGGCTGAAAAAGCGATGCAAAGAAAGTGGTTTGCGAGGCTAATGCAAGGAGGCGGAGGCTGAGAAGGGGGTGATTGAGGAGGGCGAACCCAAACCAGTGTATTGTATTAAAGTTAGTGAAGGCATGAAAAAGGAAGGAAAAGATGTTGAAGGGGGAAGATGTATGAGAGAAGTGATGGGAAATTTGAACTTCAGTGAGAAACGATCGAGGGAGGGTATGGAAAGAGCATATGGAGAGAATCATGAATGATGAGAGAATGGGATTCAAGAGGGTGGAGGCTGAGTTGCCGTGGAAGGGCCGGTTTGAGAGAGTCAGTCAGGAAGAAGTGTAAAGGCAAATGGGAAAAGTGGAAAACAGGAAAGGGCTGGACTCGGACGAAGTGAGTGTTGAGAAGATTATTGCAAGTGGAGAGATAGGGATTGGTGTGAGGAGGGGAGTTGTGTCGGAGGGTGTTAGATGGAGGAGGAAATGCCGGTGGAGTGGGCCGTGAGTGTGTTGTTCAATTTTAAGGGAAAAGGGGATGCAATGAGCTGTGGTGCGTATAGGGTGTGAAGTTTGTTGGGGCATGCGATTGAAAAGTGTGGAAGGGAGGGTACTTAGAGGAACAGAATTCGGAAGATAGTGCAAGTGGATGAGATGCAATTTGGTTTTATGACAGGGAATGGGAACGATAGATGCAGTGTTATTTGAGGGAGGATTGCAAGAGGGAATATCGAGCAAAGGGAAGAAGAAGCTGATGTGCTTTGTGGACCCGGAGAACGGCCTTTGATAGAGTACGAGGGGAGGAAGTGATGGAGGGTGGGCAATGTAGGCCAATATATAGTTTTTTTACTGGACCATGTTTTGGTAACAGCTTGATTTTTCAGGATAGGTCCAGGAATTTGTGTAGAATCCTGGCTTAAAAAGTCCCCCAAAATACCCTAGTGGCATTCTTCCAAAATCCAAGAGATGGGTCCCAAAAAGGCGCCCATTTTGTAATGTGTTATAATTCCCCCAAACCATACCAGCTAGACAACAAACGCAAGTGTACAAACATATGTTTTTGAGGTTTACGGCTGAAATAAAACACTTATAAAAAATGATTTAACCTTTGAAAGTATCCCAAAATCCAAAATGGCGCCCCAAAATTGTGCCGTTGAATCCGTTATGGGGATGATGAAATATGAAAAAAATGGTGCAATTTTAGAAATAAATTAAGGCCACAGGGAATAATACGATTGGTTGTTATCGAAGCTACCAGACTTAAAACTTAAACTAGCTAAAACGCAAAATGTTGTTTAGTACAAATTACTCCAGCTTGGCCCAATATAAACAAATATACCATAAGTCTAAAGTTCATCTTTGGCTCAATATTGTGGCTTATTCAACCGAGAGATGTGACATAGATTTCCCCCTTTATGGTCTGAAAAGATGTGAAAAGATTTCAAAGTGGTAAACTGAAGATGAAATAAAAGAGTGGAGATGAAGTCAGGCACTGTAAGATTTCAAATTGTTGAAAAAGAGAATTGGTCATGCAGAACTCAAAAGCAAAACAAGGAATAAAGGAGAAAAATAAGTCAGTTAATTATTTTATTGGGATCATGTGCGATTTATATATTTCAAATACTGCCAACGTGAAGAAAAAGAGTAACCAAGACATTAGATATCGTAGTATTCATGGTGTGAGACTAATAAGATAAATTATGGGCTAAGAGAGGAAGTGTGCTCGTCATTGTCGTTAGGTCCTCCAAAATCACAGTGAAAGATCCGTCCCCAACCAGCCGACAGCCTCACCTGCAGGTGATCAGCCCGGGAGCCTACCGGGGACTTATAGACTCCAGTCATCTATGATGTGGCCAGTGGGCCCAGGGCTCTTCACAATCGCAGCCCGGTGAAATCCCACGCCGATCATGCGAAGGAAGCGTTTTGTACGGCCAATGCCAGCTCCGATTCTGCCGAGGTCGACCCATGCCCTCCCACCAAGGTCACAGCCCCGGGATTACAAGATGGGATGTCCACAAACTGCTTTAGGTCCAAGGCAGAGGACGACCACTGCTCAGACTATCTGTCATCGATCCAGGATGATCGACGCGACAGGGATCGACACCGCGACTGCAGCAGCATCATGGACTGGGTAGCAAAGCAATTTCGTGGAACTCTCTGATCCCCGAAGGGTGTTGGTGGTGGAACTATAGTCACCATGTTAATCACACCTCTGGCGAACTTGATCACCTGAAAGTTCCTCCTAAGGTTTGCAGGAGCTATGCCAGACAGAGGTATTCTATAGGTGTCACCAAAAGACAACCACTAACATTACATCATTCAAAACAACATCAATCCCATGTGAGTGCACACCGTGACTCCACACAGGTGCAGCGCACTCAGCAGCCGAGCATGCCAAAGCAACAGCCGGTGTATACAAGCGCCGAAAGACGCACCCCACCAAGCCCCCGCGAGCCCCGTTTGAGGAGACCGACACGAGGCCGCGTCTTGGCAGCGACTGCCTTGGCGTGTTTATTGAAAGTAAGGCTGCGGTCCATCTTGACGCCAAGGCACCCCAGTGCCGGGCTATGCGACAGCCCATCTCCATCTAGAGTGATGTTAAGTTCTCTTTTTGCCCACCGACTTGCAAGGTGAAAAACAGAGCTGACGGCCCTGGGCCTGCCGAGTTTCAAGTGCCATCGGTGGAAGAATTGACCCACAGTGATCAGATCCCTCTGCAGCACCGCCTCCAAGGCCCCAAAGGAACCAGCAGCCATTCCAAGTGCTGTATCGTCTGCGCAGGAGCACAGCGAACAATCTCCCTTTGGCACATCTGAGACGCAAATGTTAAAAAGACAGGGCGCCAGGACAGAACCTCGAGGGACACCGCCCCAAAGCCGGCGCCATCCACTGCACCGCCCACCCGATGTCTCCAGGACGAATGATCCGTCCCGAATGAGCAGCATGAAGAACCCGACAAGCCCGACATCAGTGTAGACCCTGAACCGCCTGAGGCAGTGACCAAGATGCTAGACTTATCATACGCAGCAGTTAGATCTATGAACAGGGCCGTATGCAGGATTTATTTTTTTGGGGGGTGCACCGTGCAGGTCTTTGAAAAAGTGGACCTTTTTTAGTAAAGTGGACCTAACCCCCTATAATGCTCCTTTTTTGACTTTTTGAATATATTATCACCAAAAAAGTGGACTTTCTTGTCAAAATTTCTTTAAATATTGGACCTTTTTATTACAAAATTCAGCAAAAAGTGGACCTTTTGTCCCGTTTGTGGAATTTCCACAGGAACATAATTCAATTAATAGCCCTAAAATTTGAAACCAAAAATGTATTGTTTTTAGGATGCCGAGTACACCGTTGCCATGGTGACGGCGGCAAACTTGGAGTATTCCTTAATCATTTTGGGGGAGAACCAACAATTTTTTTTGATCCAACCACCTCTACTAACTATTATCTATGTCAGTACAGAGTCATTTTTAAAAGTGTTTTTAATATTTGTTATTCTTTATATTGTTTTGACCCCATGTGATGGTTTGGTATTTTGATTGGGTATAAGTCCCCTTAGTTGGTGCTTAATAATTTAGTGAAACAGCGTTAGGATCCAAAGTAAAATCAGCATATTGGCGATTGATTTTGCAGAGATTGGTGACAGGGATCGGCGTGAAAATTGTGTGAAAAAAATTAAATTGGATTTAATTGAAAAGGTTAATGATTAATTGTATATAAAAGTAAAAACCACAAAAGTAAAGTGTTGTGTGGAGAACATATTAAAAAGAAAACAAATCTCCATTAAGGAAGGGGGGTGAAAGTGGAAAAGTTAATTATTGAAGTCCAGTGTGTTAGATGAAGTTTGGTATAAAAATAAGAGAAAATTTATAAAAGTACGTAAAAATGTGTATCCCCAAATTAGAACATATTAAAGATTAAGAGTCTGACTCGAATTGAAATAGAAGTGTGATTATAGTTATAGATTAAAAGGAGAGTCAGAGGTTTGATAGATTTTCTTATAGAAATTGTGGATTATGATATGGAGATTTGGAAGTAAAAGATTGGAGTAACACGTGATAAATAAAAAAATGAAGTATAATACTGTAATAATAGAAACTTGAAGATGGTGACACACATAAACCAAATATCTTTTGGAAAGTAGGGTGGTGCTTTGAAAACGGACCCATTGGTGAGGGGTATGGAGAGCCCCACTATTCTCTAATGCTTTTGCTGATGTGATTGAAGGAAAGTTTTTTACCACCATAGGTCATTTCTGTTGCTTCCCCTGCCTTACGCCCCCCCTCTCTCAGAACCTACTTATGGCCCTTCTCTCCCCCCCTTTTCACATCCTCCTCTCCCTTTCTGGCCTTCTTATGCCTCCGCGTTTTTGCAACCCCCTCTTCCCCCTCCTGTTCTCCCCCCCTCCTCCGTTACTCTGCCTTTTTTCCAAGTTTTCCGTAGACGGTTGCAAGATTGCATAAAACACCAAGCTGTGCTTCTTGTTTTTGGGATTCAAGTCTGGTGATGAAAGTTTGAAGACCTGAAAGGCAAACTTCTCTATATTGCAAATATATTTATGTCTTAAGATGTGGAAGGAAAGGCGGAAACTCTGAATCAGATGTGGATTCTTTCTATTGATGATAGGGCCTATGCTACTTATTTACTTGAATATCATTATGTTCACTAGCTAACAAATATTATTATTAATGGTATTATTGGATTCCATTAACTTAAAGTACTATATTAGTCTCTTAATAACATTTTTTTGAACACTTGGCTTCAAACGTTTCTGCAATATAAAAATGGGGCCAATTTTGGGAGCCATTTTGAATTTGAATACCGCGGCAGCGTCGAAATTCCGTGGTTATGTTAAAGAGATTCCACATACTTAAAAACATATTTGGAACATTTGTTTGTTTAACAGTATAGTTGCAGAACATATACAAAATTATTCTTAAATATGACATTGGGACCGCAATCTTGGATTTCGGCTTGGAAAATGCCACCAGGGTTGTATTGCGGGACTTTTGTCCGTGGATAGTACACATGTTCAAGCACCTATACTGAAAAAAATCAGCTTATTACCAAAAAGGTCCACTATTGGCTATATGAGCTGGCTATACTACTGGGACTAATGAGATCCATCTCACACAAGGTCAGTTCATGTCATGTATGTACCCACTGAACTGTGTCATTGGTGATGGAGCATATTGTAACTCATAGTGTCTTGTTGTCACGTCACCAAAAAGCAAATTTAAGGGTTCGCTGCCAATTCTATCAAAACTAAAGCCCACATTTGGCAAGTAATTATGGATTCTCTAGTAGAAAAAGAAATTCCTTTCTCCTTTTTGTACAGTTAGTAATGTGAATTTGAGCTTTGTTACACCAAAATCAATATCTGATCAACATAACATTGGGACCATATGCATGTCCACATTTAGTGAGTGTGTTCTAGCTTACGTCCACGGCTGACTGCAAGCCACCGAAAACAGAACAACACAACAAGCAAGTCCAGAACAACACACACACAACCACGGACACAAACCACAGACTACCAACACACACCCACAGACAAAAACCACAGACAAAAACCACCGACACAACCACAGACAAAACCACCAGCCACACCCACAGGACTAAAACCACCTGACACAACACCACACCCACAGATCACAACCCCACACCCACATCCAAACAAACACCAACACACAAATAGTACCCACAGCGACAATTCCTTACACAGTGTATTACCATAAAGAATACATTTTTACAAGACATTCAAGGTGCCCCCACCCAATTACAACAAATAAGTGTGCTGTGTTCATACTAAACGCCATAGTTCTAAAAAACGAATTCCCAATATTTTATTTTAATCCAAACATGCCATTTTAGTTGTGACCATATTTAGTTGCAGCATGTTAATGGAAAAAGAAGCCTCACCCAAAATATTTTGCAGATGAGTGAGAAATATACAAGCTTTCCAATGATACCAGCATTATCAGGTCTGATGGTGATGTGGTTGAGGCCTGAGGATCAGGAGATTGCATGTGATACCTTGCTTGTTTTATTATCATGACCGTTTTTGCACGCTTGTTTTCATGTTTACATGAATGCAATTAAAATACAGTGACGGTAAGCTGGAGGAGGAAGCGTATATTTTTTTAAAGGGGGCATTTCGGGATCCACATCCTGTGCCACTGAACTTACCTAAAAAAAAGTTGAGATTTTATATCATCTGAACCGTTAACATTAGAAAACCACCGTCTACCAGTGTCTTTAAAATGGTCATTTCAAAAACATTGAAAAAAATAAAAAAGTCGAAATTTTGTATTTTCTGTCAGTAAATCGGACAGAAATCAGAAATTATATTCGTGGCCTATGGGACCGTGGAAAACGCATTTGTCAGTAACACAAAACCGCAAGGTCCGGATCAACTAAAATGTTGGAATAAGCTTTTTCAAGGATACTAGTGAACAATGAATAGAACAGAAAGGTGCTGCATGGGGGGATCACCAAAATGCACCTTTACATGTGACAATAAGGTGAACAATGCATTACTTACGCTAAATATCCCCATATCTCTGAATAGAAAGAAAAAGCTCATGGTGAAATTGTCAATAGAATGACTGCTTGAAACTGTATACATTCCACATTATTGTAGAAACTCTGCATATGCTTGCAATTAAATCATAGAAAATGATAACTGATACTAATGCTTTTGTCTCAAGAAGGTCATTAAAAATATACACAAAACAATTATGTTGTGATCTTGGACCCTTACATGTGTAGGTGATTTTATTTAATGTTTACCAAAACAAACATTAGATGATGGTTATAGCTATTTGTGTCATTTACACCACAGACGACTGCCAAATTGTGTGAACATGTTTTTCTATGGAGCGTGAACTGCGCAGAACAGCGCCACCAAGATGAGATAGCGATTTATTTCGCATTCAAATACGTGTTCACACAATTTGGCACTCCATGACCCTCGTCATTTAACATGCTCCAAATTCACCTTTTGACCTTTGTCCCAAGAAGTCTCAGATCCCAGGGGTCATGACCAACATGATACCTGGCCATCCTAACAAGCTGCCAATATTGGGCCAAGTAAAAAGTAAATCAGTTGATTGTCCCCGCCCGCTGCGATTTTGGTCGCCGCACCAATTTTTCTGTTATTGCTTATTTTTTTTTAAAAAACAACAAAACCAAAAAGAAGGCTAATAAAAATTCCTTTAAAAAGGAAAGGGCGTGTCAAGGGGAAATAGCCATGTAAAAGGTATGGGAAGGGATTAGCAAGATGACGTTTTGTGGGAGTTTTTGCAAGTTGACTTATGTGATTTTTGGACACACTTATCCGAGGTATACATGAACGTAAATAATTTAACACAGAGTGAATAGGGGGTTCATATCCCTCTATTACATTTACGATTTTTAAAGGAAAAAATGCGACCAATCAAAATACAACATAATACACTTTATTCGGGAAAACAATCAACGCTATACTTATCCACCACAAGGTTGACCACTGCAGACTCACCAGCAGAACTAGAAGAAGCAATTCCGGATATTTTGCATGCCGACGGACGTAAAGTATGTTATAGGATTCGGCACACGTACCAACGTGATCGCTACATTTTGTTTTAGCCTTTAAAAATGTAAAGCTCACACGTTCAGCAACATGCACACCCAAATGAACTTCATATATTTTCTTAATTTTTACCTCTGTCCCCAAGACTTAAGTTAATTGTCACATATTTTAACATGTTCACAACCACGCCATTGGCACTATTTCAATTCATATATACAAACTTAGAACATTTCGGATACTAACTTCATGGACATAGTACATATATCATACCCGTATTTGTTTTCTCGTAAAATATCACATTCTATTAAAAGTGTGCGCATAGGTAAAAAGTCACACACAGGGGAAATGCCACTAGTACTACTAACATGAGATCTGTCTGTCGGCCGACTAGGCTTTTTGAGCCCCTTGACCTATGGATCTGATGTTTGACATGCAGGTAGAACACAAACAACCAGCCTGAGGTTTATTATCACGGTTTCAGGGCCCCACAAATCAAAAGTCATCTAGAGTTTGATTTGCGTACAATGCCGTATCACCGCAAAACTTAAATAAAGGCTGATTCAATCAAATCCAGCCATTCCAATGTTTCTCCTAAAAAATGTAAGAACCTTATTATTAAAGGTTGCTGATCCAAATCAAAATCCCTACCAACTAATCGTTTTCCTTATCCTTCCTCGAGGCTTCACTTACATAAAAGCACTTAAATCAATCCAACCTTTGATAGTGAAAGATTTGAAAACTTTTATATTCATAACATCAAACATGAAAACATTCTTTAAATGGGCATTTATGTGATCCACAGCATAGTCCCCTTGATTTACCTAACATAATTTAATAATTATTTTTAAAGAAAAAAATTTTTATATCATCTGAAACCGTTGACTCAAGCATTAACAAAATAAAGCAATTATAACTCATCTTACTAATACCTCACATACCAATTACATGGATATTCCTCTTGATCCACCCGTTCCTTTTAAAGGAATTTTTTATTTATTATTATGATATCGGCCCACGACTTGCGACAACATGTGGTGCCAACGTTAAAGAAGCATTCCTTTCATTCAATTCACCATAATGATGTAAAGACGCTGTTAACCAGCAACTCCAATGTAAATTTCTCAGAACTTCGCTGATATTGCCCTGTATTTCTACTCTTTGAACCCTAATATCTTTTTGTAATGTAGTTCAGGTTTTCGCTGTGGGGCCTATCTTTGAGTACATATCATATGACGTACTTGCACAACCTTTCATAAACTATCACTAGCCCCATGTAGATTTAGAGGATATAATCAGCAACGTATATTTCTGCAACACTGCTATTCTGAAAATGGAGGTCAACCCAAGCGAAAAGAGCGTTACCCGCAGGCTACCCCGCCCCCAAAGGGGAAACAAAGTCAACGAAACTATCGGAGCACTATTTACTCCCATACCTATTTTAAAGTGTACTCTTCCTTTTCATTGAGCAATTTCTTCAACTTCCTTACATATAACTATAGGGAGACTACCTTATCTTGGTTTAAAAACCAGGGTTAGTCCCTAACAACTAACAAATAATAAGGGCTCCCCACACTTTTTTTTCAAAAGTCCAGACAACACTGGGTTTTATTTTTACTTGGCCTTATTATATTTGTTCACAATCCACACGCCAAAAAAATAAACAAAAACAAACAACAAGTACATTGATGTGATTGTGATACATGTCTACTCTGTAATCAGTGGCAGTTGCCCCAGGGGGCATGGGTGGGAGAGGGGCTTTTTTTCTCTCTCCTTCCCCACAAATTTTTTTCTTTCCCCTAGTTCCCCCCACCCCCACACAAAGCCCAGACCAAAAGAAAAACGAGATTTGGGGCAAAATTCGCTGGATTTGGGGCCAAAAATCCACCAATTTTGGAAAATATCACGGGCCAAAATTGGTTAAAAATCTCCAAATTTTTGATTTTTTGCCCCCCCCCAGTTTTTTTGTTTTTTTTAAGCCCCCCCCAAAAAAACTTCATTCACCTTTTTCCCCCCCGAAAAAGAGGTCTGGCGCTGCCACTGTCTGTAATATCTTTCATTGCGTACTTTTTCAAATGTTATTGATAGTGTCAATGCGGTTTTCATCATGCAACATGGAACCGTACTACTGCCATTATTCTCAGCGGTGCTATTTGCCATCATGGATGGTCTAAATATTACATGTAGGTGTCATGATACTATTGCTATGCGCTACTTTACCTGAGTCTCGCTCGTCTGCTCCTTTTAGAACGTTTGTGTGTGACATTTCACAAATCCCATAACTGCCCCACATCCAATGCTTACAGGGATAGCAGCGATAATTCAAGATCAAAAAATGTGGAAATGCATTTTAGCTTATATAAATCAAAGATAAGTATTATCATTCCATATACCGTGTTGTTCCTACTAAACGCCCCTGCTCTAATTAACGGCCCCTACGATTTTTTGATAAACATTCAAGAAAATTGAGTTAAGCTTACCTAACTCACATGATTTAATTGCCGCGACTGTCGTAATCCGTAACATGTTGTGCTGTTGTGCACGTTGGAAGGTGCGAAAACAGCGTCCCCCTGCTCGTTCGTTTGTATTTTGTTAATCAGCGAAATGCGTGTGTAAGGTGAGTTTTGCGGGGATTTTTTGACTTTCCATTTTTGACTGTAATTGACTGTAATAAACGCCTTCCCTTTTGAAAATGCACCGCCCCGGGGCATTATAGGAACAATACGGTAAACTACTTAATGTAGGAACAAAACCTAATGTAACAAGTATTTGAGGAAAGTTTTCATACGGTCTCCCGCAACTGGAGCGATGAGTCCTCAAAATCTACACTAAAACCCTTATTGTGGTTGACACCATACAGATAACATGATCAATAATACTTGTGTTTGCAGGTCAAAACTGTAGCAGTCATTATTTGATCTCACTCAAATTATGATAGCGCACGTATAGAAGACTGCTTTATCTTTAATACACGGATTCAAGCCACCCACTTGCAGTTGAGTTAGCACACCTATGCCAGTAACAAAAATTATCAAATACTAATGTTGATTGAATTTTCAATGTTTTGGTTCAGCAAATCGCTGCTTATCCCTTTAAGGAATGTTCAGTCCCTCTTTTTAAAATATGTATATTTTGGTAAAATTAGTGTTTTCCCTTTGATGTTATACATTGGAATTTCCACTTTCATTTGCTTTTAGTTGACTTAAATACACATTCTGTTTAAAAGTTATAGTAATCAAAGGGAAGCATATCTACGCGAACGCAGCAAAAGAATTTTCGCTATACTTACAAATTAATTTTGTTTCTTAGGTATTTTATTGTTTTTTAACAGCCTATTTTGAACAATATTGGCCAATAATTCGATTCCCACCCTAAATTTGATGGGCACCATATAATACGCGAAAGTAGTATTTTGTCCGTCTAATTTTTTATGAACATATCGTTACATTTTTTTTTTTGTTGAGTGTCCAAATTAAAGAATTTGTGACTATTTTGCAATATTTAGTGTTTCTAAACTTTCACACAGTTTTTCTCCCAGAAGCAGTTTCGCGTCTGCTGATACTCTGCGCGCAGCTTTTCCTAGAACAAGATGTCCAATTGCTTTCAAATTTTGCATGGTACCTTATTGGGACTGATCTAAAAAGTATAGAGAGTTATTTTAGAATATTTGTATTCCTTAGGTCATATTCTGATGATTTTCAACCGATTTCTTAGGGGGAAGAGCCGGCCGAAAATGTGATTTAGGCGGGAAATACAGGTCATGGCATCCACTTCCTGATAAAAAGTAGCTTTTGGCTCTATAACTTTTAAGATGGTGTACTTAACTACTTATATGCACAATTCCAATTTAAAAAGTGATTTGGAAAGTGGAGAAAATGCGCGCAAGGTATGTACCTACAGATCCAATATGGCCTCCGTTTCCATGGCACCGGTTATACATGACCTTGAAACTAGCTTGAATAATTTCTTTTTATCATCGCTATTACCGGAATTACCCGAGTATAGTCCCCACCCTTTTTTAAGCTGAAATACCTTGAAATTTGGGGGTGGGATAATGCCCGAATCTTGCACGAAGCCGGAGTCGAAAAATGTCTTGCCTACTCGCCACTACACTGTACAGCCACTTCATGACTTCCAAATTTTGAATGACTCAGAAAGTTGAAAAATGCTGTTTTGGTTCGATAGTAACGTAGTTTCCACCCTCATTCCTGAAGTAGATTCATCTTTCTTCATGTAACTAACCATGGACTACTAATTAACTTTATGATTTTTTTAGCAAAAAAACCTGCAAAAACGAACAAAAATAGTCGGGAACTGAACAATTTGCCATCAGTGTTTTGGGCTGCGGCCCTATTTGGTTTGCTGCCATGCCCTCTGACCCTACACACGGACTGGTTTCCAATTATTCTTTTCGTTTCAGAAAACAAATCCCCCAAAAACTATTTTATGATGAATTTATGAAACTGACTATTTGTATGGACATGTTTATTATTTTTATACTGAAAATATGAAAAAGATGAAAACAATATTTTAGAATCACGTCTGAGTGAAGTAGAAGCCTTGCAGAGTGTTGACCAAACCTGGTCTTCTGCTGTGTTCTATACTCGTAAATTTATGTTTTTCACTATTAAGTTCCAGAACGTCATTAGAAACATTCTTGGATGGATAAAGATTAAATATGAATTTCGTATTCAGTGGTATTGAAAATGCATATCATGGATTCAAAGCTAAAAGAGTGTTGTTGTTTGAAGAAGATAGGTTTCCGATTTATGCAGTCAGTGTAGGCCAATTTTGTGGCATGGGATAATAAACTGATCTTTATGATTTTCTGAAATTTTCCCTAAACTTATGGGTGGGATTATAATGATCCTGGGACTATCACTCGTGTCAGTACGTTAGACCAAATTGACTGTCATAGCTTTGTATTTTCAATCACACTCTGGGTCTTAAGCATCCCCTTAATATTGCTGGCCACTTGGAAATGACTGGTGGGGATGCATATTATATAGGTTGTCCATGTCCACCATTGTACTATCATACTTTTTTTCTTCCAACACGACTACTGAGGGCGTTAACAGAAAGACTAAAATGTATACATTTGGTACTATAGTGCATTGCCCGAGGTCCTCAGATTTGGCTTGTGTAAGTGATGTGCCTTGAGATTTAAAAAAATCTTGCACTTTTGTCTTTTCATTTTTTCGGCTGCA
>JAMKCH010001894.1:0-36552 GCA_023653785.1 Ophioderma brevispina
GCACGGCATAATAATAATAATATAATAATATATTGGCTTTTATAAAGCGCCATTTCATCTAGATCACAGCGCTGTTGCCTATTATTATTACGCTGCCGTCAGGAAATCGTCACAATCATTTCGCCTCATCTAGGCCGGCAGCTGGCCTTTTTTTTTTTTTTTTTTTTAAAAAAAATACCCACTGTAAATATGAATTGTTCTACTTAAACTAGTAGCATGTATAATAAGTTCGTTTTTCTTTATGCACCCTGCGTTGCGAAATTTTAGACACCGGACTAATATCTGAATGTTCAATTGCACGGAATCCTCTTCCACTTAAAGAGAAACTCGCACATTGGAAAAATAGTGCGCCCTCTAGATTTTTCAAAACTGATATTTTTGCACGGATGTAAAGCTTTAGCCCTCACCTGAAATTATTAAGCCCAAATCAGCGCGCTTATGGGTAAACAGAACGATTTTATAATTAATGTCGCCGGCAACATGAATTCAACAGACGACGCGTAGGTAGAAATGGCGGGTAACATAAGAAAACACACGCTAGAGTTGATTTGCACGGCATGCACCTTGTTTGACACATATGTGACCTTTGTACGAGTCTATGATATTCATGTAATAGACACATTTGTTGATTCAAGTTACGGCAAACTTGAAAGCCTAGAAATTCCCGGGATGTCTTTAGCATCTTATTAATGTCCCTATCTGATTTGGGTATGTTATTTTTATGTGTAAAATATATCTCTATTCTTCCAATGGCCCAGACTATCATTTGGGAGCAAATTGAAGAAATTTCATATTTTATGAAAATGTGCCAGTGCCGCTTTAATGTGTAGCCTCTGAATCAGCTATTACCCGTTCCAGGCTTGCTGGTGGAAAACAATACATTTGAGTGTCGCATACGCGCCTCGATAAATATTGAAGATTTATGATCATTGCAACAAAGAAAAATATCATTATTTATATGGAAACATTCTTTACGAAGCCTACAAAGGCATTTTTTCACCGTAGTATAGATATAGTAGGACCTATGGATGACAACACACAATTTTGGGAAGCAAGGAGTCCAAAACAAGTAGTCTAAGGATTAAAGATGCTTAGAGGCACTGATACTTACAGATTTTTTTTGCATAAATCCAGATTAAGTTAAATATATTTTAACAACCCCCAGACTTTTGGCTTATGATGTAAAACAAAGTCATCAAATTAACAAAAATGTTAATATTTTGAAAATAAAAGTATACGTACATTCAAAATGTGCGAGATATTGCTGCTTTTAATGATTTTCTTCAATGAAACCATGACCTTTAAAAAGGTAGGTGACCCGAACGACAATCTCTCTCCCCCTCCACTTTGCTACATTGAAATTGCAATTTTGATATAATAACAGAAGAAAGTTCATACTTTCTCATTTATAGCCCAGTGAAATTTAAGGTCCAGAATATTTTTTCCTTTCGATGTTATGAACAAAAACACCCCCAAACGTGGTCGACCACATTAATTAAATATCACGTCTTGTTGGTTTTATCATCAGATCGTCGCCCACATCACATACACGCACTGTCTTATCTGACATTTTGACTTTTTTGAGATATTTTGCATGTACGAATTGATATAAAGAATCAGCATTACGGGTATCATGCTTTTAATTAGTAACTCAAATGAATATTATTATTATTATTATTAATATTATTATTATTAATTAAACCGCACTCTCCTATGGGCCAATTTAGTACAAAATGGCTGGATCGTTGTAACTCCAAAGTTTTTAATCAGATGTTTTTCGTTATGTGCTGCTTTGTGAGGGAACAATCTATATTTAAGATGATGTGACATAAAACATTTCGAACCATTGTGGTACATGTATGCACTTCTCACTAATTTTCGACACAGTTTTCAATATTTATAGGTATCATCAAAAGTTTTTTTTTTTTTTTTTTTTCCCGAATATCGCTTGGGTCGACGAGGCAAGTGAGGTAAAGTGCCTTGCCCAAGTGCACAACACATTGGCCGCAGCGGGGCTCGAACCCACAACCTTTGGATCATGAGCCGGCAGTCATATCCACTGCACCTTGTTTGACACGTATGTGACCTTTGTACGAGTCTATGATATTCATGTAATAGACACATTTGTTGATTCAAGTTACGGCAAACTTGAAAGCCTAGAAATTCCCGGGATGTCTTTAGCATCTTATTAATGTCCCTATCTGATTTGGGTATGTTATTTTGTATGTGTAAAATATATCTCTATTCTTCCAATGGCCCAGACTATCATTTGGGAGCAAATTGAAGAAATTTCATATTTTATGAAAATGTGCCAGTGCCGCTTTAATGTGTAGCCTCTGAATCAGCTATTACCCGTTCCAGGCTTGCTGGTGGAAAACAATACATTTGAGTGTCGCATACGCGCCTCGATAAATATTGAAGATTTATGATCATTGCAACAAAGAAAAATATCATTATTTATATGGAAACATTCTTTACGAAGCCTACAAAGGCATTTTTTCACCGTAGTATAGATATAGTAGGACCTATGGATGACAACACACAATTTTGGGAAGCAAGGAGTCAAAAACAAGTAGTCTAAGGATTAAAGATGCTTAGAGGCACTGATACTTACAGATTTCTTTGCATAAATCCAGATTCAGTTAAATATATTTTAACAACCCCCAGACTTTTGGCTTATGATGTAAAACAAAGTCATCAAATTAACAAAAATGTTAATATTTTGAAAATAAAAGTATACGTGCATTCAAAATGTGCGAGATATTGCTGCTTTTAATGATTTTCTTCAATTAAACCATGACCTTTAAAAAGGTAGGTGACCCGAACGACAATCTCCCTCCCCCCTCCACTTTGCTACATTAAAATTGCAATTTTGATATAATAACAGAAGAAAGTTCATACTTTCTCATTTATAGCCCAGTGAAATTTAAGGTCCAGAATATTTTTTCCTTTCGATGTTATGAACAAAAACATCCCCAAACGTGGTCGACCACATTAATTAAATATCACGTCTTGTTGGTTTTATCATCAGATCGTCGCCCACATCACATACACGCACTGTCTTATCTGACATTTTGACTTTTTTGAGATATTTTGCATGTACGAATTGATATAAAGAATCAGCATTACGGGTATCATGTTTTTAATTAGTAACTCAAATGAATATTATTATTATTATTATTATTAATTAAACCGCACTCTCCTATGGGCCAATTTAGTACAAAATGGCTGGATCGTTGTAACTCCAAAGTTTTTAATCAGATGTTTTTCGTTATGTGCTGCTTTGTGAGGGAACAATCTATATTTAAGATGATGTGACATAAAACATTTCGAACCATTGTGGTACATGTATGCACTTCTCACTAATTTTCGACACAGTTTTCAATATTTATAGGTATCATCAAAAGTAAGCAAATCAACCTGGAGCGCCTCTGCCATACAACCTTACACCAACTTATCTGGGAGTGAAGCTTGACCGGCAGCTTACTTATCGGCAGCACCTCGAGTCTGTATGAGCCAAGGTATTTTCAAGGAATAACCTCCTGTGCCGACTTGCTGGATCCTCATGGGGTGCCAGCCCAACGACTCTTCGCACCAGCGCCTTGGCTCTGGTCTACTGCGCTGCTGAATATGCCGCCCCAGCATGGTGCAACAGCTCTCACACAAAGAAGCTGGACAGAGTACTCAACGAGACCTTCAAAACCATTACTGGTTGCCTCCGTCCCACTCCATCTGAGTTTCTGCCAGTGCTTTCAGGCATTGCACCTGCACTGCTTCGGAGAGAACACCACACGCACAAACTGGTGAATAAGGCTCTGCTGGACATAAAGCACCTGCTGCATAACACTGTCAAAGAATCACACCAGCTCGGAAGACAGAGACTGTGCTCTCGTCAGCACGCTGCTAAACTCTTCAGCTCCCCATTCAACAAGTTACAGGCATGGAATACTGCCTGGCTAGATACTTCAAGACCAGACCAACTCACTCCACCTATGACAGAACTACCACCTGTTAGCAATCTTCCACGCAAGGAATGAGTCACCTTAAACCGGATTCGCACAGGAGTCGGTCTCTTCCAAAAACAGCCCAAAAAAAATATGTACCGATGGGGGCTGGGACCATCTCCAGCCCTGCCAATGTGGCTCTCCATCAAGATCGACTGCGGATGACATTCTCAATGATTGCCCTACCTTTCGCCCACCGGTGGACATAGACTTCACAAACACCCCAACGAATCAACGTGAGCTGGCTCCACCGTATACAACACATTTAACTGCTGCCTCATGCAGAAGAAAGAGCAAATTGATAGCTGGTTTGAAAATCTTTCAATAGATATCCACGTAAAGTGCAATTTTTACTACAAACAAATGCTTTTCCTCTAGATTTGGAAACTTTAATGCTAAGTTTGTTGACAATTGAAAACATGCTAAACAATAATAGTTTGGCCATCCCTATTTAAAAAAAAAAATGAGTATTCATCTCTTAAAGTGATTGGCATCGATAATTCGAGAACATCAAAAATAAAAAAATGCGGAAATGCATTATTTTCGCTTATAAATCAGGGATAAGTGCGTATAACTGCTTTAATGTACCCCCAAAAAATCACCACATAGTGAAAAATGAAGTATTTGAGGAATTGGAATACTAACCGTCTCCCGCAAATACACTACGTCGATGATGTCTCAAAAATTTCCCTAAACAGCTGATTTGTGGTTTACACAACTTCATTACAGAGTAAGCAAAGATCAATAATGTTTGATTTGAGGTAAACTGTAAAGGTTATGGTGCACGATTTCACGCTTAAAATCTTGGGTTATTCACAAGGAAGGCTTTTTTGCTCAAGTCGGCATTTTTATACGCACTTATAGAAATTATCAGAATCAGATAAAAAGCATTGCCTTGTCTTGTACACTGGATTTCAAGCCAACCACTGTCCAGGTTATGTAATCACATCCATGCCAGGATTAACAAAAATACCAAATATGAATTTTAATGAAACTTTTGTTTTTTTTCGTATGTTTTCGGATCAGCAAATCGCTGCTTATCCCTTTATATTTTGGATCTTTGACACTTTGAAATAGACACACCAGCAGGGTGCGTATATTGTATTCCCCGCGCACTGGCCACGCCCCTAAATCGTGAATTCATATATTTTTCTCTTTTATTCATAACGTATACAATAGATGTTTTTCATAAACTCTATTCCCATTTTAATGAAAGGCATTACTGAGACGTAGGATGGCCCAACCTAATGGACACGGTTGTCACTCGTGGACTTGAGTATATAACCGTTGAGAGCACAGAAAATGTTTTTAATTAAAATGCACTTTACGTCTGTCGACGTCTGTAGCCTGTTTTAACAATACACAGGTTATGAATTAGATCTTACTAAAAGGAGTTTGGGCGGACAATTTTTCCAGTTATCATCAGAGAGGCATTCTTCACCAGTGTCCTTAAAAGAGACACTGGGGCACTTTGAAAAATAGTGCCGCCCTCATATTTTTTTCAAATCGATATTTTTGCATTGTTGTAAGGCTTTGATATAAACAAAAAAAAAGCCCTCACCCGAAATGATTAAGACCAACTCAGCTTCCTTTATGGGTAAAGAGAACGATTTATAATGTAGCGTCGCCGCGACGCTAAATTCAGC
This sequence comes from Ophioderma brevispina, assembly GCA_023653785.1. Classification (NCBI taxonomy): domain Eukaryota; kingdom Metazoa; phylum Echinodermata; class Ophiuroidea; order Amphilepidida; family Ophiodermatidae; genus Ophioderma; species Ophioderma brevispina. The sequence goes on from JAMKCH010001894.1 coordinate 5,651, forward strand.
AGACGACGAACATGGCATTTAACACAAGAACACGCACGCCGTATGCATGTTTCCCACGCTATGCTCACTATTTGATCGGTCGATAACCTTTGTGGTTTTAATATCAGTGAGTACGATTTAAAAATATTCATGTAAATACACTTTGTTGATTAAAAGTTATGGAAAACTAAAAGTTAACCTGCCTACAATTACCTGGATGTCTTATCCTCATATCAATTCCTATCTGTTTTTGGGTATGTTTATTTTTTCTGTAAAACTATATCTCGTTCTTGCCCAATGGCCTAGACTACATCATTTGAGAGCAAATTTGAAGAAATTCATATTTTGTGAAAATGTCCAGTAGCCGGCTTTAAGTGGCTTCCCGGGTGGCTCCTGAAACACTTTCCCGATCTTTAAAATTTTGTTTAATATGAATTTGTTTGTAATCTGTATTTGGTGTATTCAATTTTCTGTGTAGAGGCGCCCTATAAAATGCAATTGATTTGACTAATTGAGTGATTTTAATACGTATTCTTGCACCGAATCTTTTAACAGTACCTATAAAATCGGTGATTCTAATAGCATTCCTCTGGAGCGCCGTCCTCCACACATCTCTGTTGTTGGCAAGTTGTTCTGCCTCGCGAGTGGGATCTTGGGCAATATGTTATTATTATTTTATTATTTTACTTTGATTCGTTTAAATGAGTCACGTGCCTGTCCTGAAATAACTTCGAATCGCAAAAAGTGAGACGCATTTTATGCAATGTCTTCTGCATATGCATAATTTGGACGATAAGTAAAGGACCGTTCATACGCGTAAAACATACTTATTTCCTGAATGTTTTTTTTTTTAAATGATTTTTGTATTATTTGAAATTTGTTTAGTAATCTGTGTTATGCTGTATTCATATGTTTTCTCTTAAGAGCGCCATATCGATGCAAATGATTGACTTACTTGACTGATTTTAAGAAGTCAAGAATCTATGCAAACCGAGTCATGCACTTTAAAAAGTGCCGATTAGCCTAATCATTGCAACTTCATATAATTTTTGTCCAAAGGGAACATTTTATCATAACTTTATTTTGGCAATATCATTTAGGGGCTTATAATGTACCTTAGCGGAAAAACAGCAACAACTTGGCTCAACTGGCTAAACTGAACTGCGCCCTTGCCCAAGTTTTTTCCAACTTCAGCAGAAAAACAAGGGGTGTTCTCTTCTAAATAAATGGCAACACCCTTTTTCTTGAATTAGGTATATGGTAATCTTTAAATTGTTCTCACCTCAAACAAATCTTCTCTGGCACAAATAATGAGGCTGGTACTGCCATAAAAAAACTTTTTTCTATTAAAAACAAATTCCACTTGATTCTTTGTCTTTTGGGTTTAACTATATGGGAAAAATATTGTTGGACTTTTATCAAAAAAACAATTAGTGTGTTCAAAACAAATCAAGATGGCCGCCCAAATTACTAAAATTCTACTTTAAGTGGCTATTCTTACACAATGAAATCCAAATTGATGTCAATACGCATATTTTTAATCCCACGGAATCGGGAGTAATGGCTGTTAGGATTTAAAAAAAAATAATACTCACGGAATGAGTGTAAATAATTAATCCTACGATGCATATCCATATTTATCATGCATTTTGGTGGGTTCAAATATAATTTTCTGTTTACCTAGATCCTTATGTTTGATCTTTAAACAAAGAAACCTATCTATGTTCCTAGTGAGATATGCCTCTGTATCCCTTCATAATACCATTTATTAATAACAATTTCTATAATATATCAGTGAATAGAGCCAATATATTTACATCCATACCGTTTTTAAAAAGGAATATACTTCACAAAAGACTTTATTAATTCTCTAAATTTATTTCTATTAGCAAATATAAATTTACAAATTACTGTTTCAAGATCATCTGTCAAACTTTTACAAATATAGAAAATTTTATGGGAATTTCATTAAAAAGACATAAATTTCAATTGATCATAACGAACAAGGCCATTTTGGTTGAGGTTCAATGATGAATGAACGCATTACAGTGGTTTTAACATCTCAGAGAATAAACTTTTTCATCATTATGATAGTTAAGGTAATTTCGATTTAAGTCTTCGAATCCCAGCTATTATTTAGCTAATTGACAAGATGAATTGTTCACAACGTAGCACCAGGGTTAAAACACCTAATTTGAATTCTGTGCTTCCTGAGTCAAAATTGGATTGGTCCTCAAGCCTACTGGATGGTCCAACCCGGATACTTACAAAAGATGCACGGGCAACTTTGTTAAACGGAAAGCTGCTTAAACAATCGGCACATATAACGTCCAGACACTATCAACAACAGCAAAAAAAAAAAAAACAAACAAACAAACAAACAAAAAAAAAACAGCGCAGCGAGCCTCTATACTACAGGAGAAACAGGCTATGCACTTATTTCATAGAGGTCAGGGACTTCAAGTACCTGGGGTCCGGTGTTGCCGACAGCAAGAAAGAATTCCTGTCACGCAAAGGGCAAGCTTGGAATGCCTGCAATAAACTACACAAATTATGGCAATTTGGTATCTCCAATTCAACCAAGCTGAAGTTCTTCAGAGCCTGTGTAGAGAGTATCCTGTTATATGGATCTGAGACCTGGACCATGAAGAAAGAGCTACAGGATAGACTGGATGGCACATACATCAGGCTTCTTATGCGAGTACAAAACATATCCTGGCGTGAGCACATGACCAAAGCACAGATATATGGAGATATCGCTCCAATTTCATCTTCTGGTGCCCAACGCCGAGCTCGATGCCGGTCACTCTCATCGTGCAATTGATCAAGTAGTCTCAGATATCACATGTTGGAGGTTACCATGCCCAAACAGGGGTCGTCGCCTCTTTAACTACATTGACGTGATTGTTCGAGACATCCTGCGGCCGCTAGATAGATAAAGGCATACTTCGAGTCGCTACTACAATCTTGTTCAAAATTGTTGGAACACTTTGGTTCCCGCCCCATCATTTCAATGTTGCATGAGCACGACACACTTGAGCAATCTCGCACCATATTATTTTCAACACTGATTGGGAGGGGATGGGGAAGGGGAAAGAAAGTTATAGTTACAATGCGTTTCAAGCCTATTATCTCTTTCATAGCTGCCAATATTAACTGGTGTTCCAAGGACTTATGAACAAGATTGTAGGAAAGACGGATACTGGGAGTGAGTTCCAAAGTCGACTCGTCCTAGGCAATTAGGAGTTAAGATGATACTCGGTGTTTGACCTTTTAACTTTGAATGCAATTAGGTGTCTACTCATAGGAGATCTTGTGATTCTAGGGAAGGTCGTTGGGATGATGGTCATTAGGATGATGTTGGATAGCTCATTAGTCGGCTGCAGAAAGACGTGCCGGTAGAACACACAGAAATTATCAACATTCCTTCTGTGCTCCAGAGGAACAATGGCAGCTTTAAGAAGTACAATCCTAAGGAGTCATCGAATGACGTTCTGGGGGTACGCACAACATCTGATCTTTCAGGCAAGATTACTAACAGCGACTCGAAGTATGATGTCGCCAAGCATGTTATATAGACTGCATGACCAGTCTTTAAAGTGACAGGAGGAGATTTTTATAGGATACGAATTTCTCTCAAATTGCACAGGATCGATTGTAGACCACCTACCAAGAACGTTCCGAAAGTTTATTGGACAAACAGGTACAAAAGAAAACAGCAAACCTTGTTTTGAACTTGCCTGACTATGGTAATTGTCCCCATAGAACACCGTGCTTTGACTTTCTGTCGTGCACGACAGAAAGTACTAAATCATCATATTATTACATAAAGACGGCGTATTCGGCTTATTAACTTCAGGTGTGATCTAATACATTGAAAAGCATTCCAAATATGCAAAAAACCCGGGTTCGAAAAAAAAAATTTGGGGGCGCTTCTTCTGGAAATCTCCTCATGTCTCTTTAAATTTCATGTGCAGTTTACCACGTGCTTTTGTGCGCATTTGCAATTACAATATTGACGTTGTGTATGTACTGTGGGTGTTTTGTTGCAGGCTTAGTAGTTGGTTTGTGTGCTTTGAGGTGCAATGATTCTGTGAGCATGCTAACAAGTGACTTGGAACCGAGCTTTTAAGTATCATGGGTAAGGCTCATTTTGCACCCGTGGACGAGATATCGCCTAGGACCCGAAAGCTTTTGCCCACGAAATTTTGCGGATGTCGACAATGCACTGCGATGCGACCGTCAAGTATAGTTTGAAGATGTTACACTTTTTGGCTGGATATTGATGGACGTACGTTACAATGTTTATAAAGTATCAAGAAATACATCTTATGGTGTCTAAAAACATAACCTAAGTATTAGTCTAATTTTTAATGCAGGTATTGTGTTTGTTATAGGGATATTTTACAAATCATCGATTGCTTCAATTTTGATTTGAAAATTATGACTTAAGTTACAAGTGCCATTACACTTGTTCATTGGACCCTATAGTAGATCTAGTAACTCCATAGTTTATCTAAATACGAGGGTGAATGATATAAATACCATTTATGGCGACGCCATCTTGCATTTCTCAGAACGCCCAAGGATGCCCAGATGGCACCCGGCAGATTCTTATTCTACACACCGTAATCTATCATTTTCAGCGAAACAATTGTGTATATACTCAACTGTACGGTCACATGAACGTTCTCTCTGACCGTGGAGTAAGCGAGTGGAATAACCTGTGACCGTTTTTGTTATATTTGACAAAGGACTCGAATTGGGGGTACAATTTGAATTTGAACATCGCTCACAAAGAGATTGCGTAATCGTTGAACCCCCGCTGTTGGATGTCGCCGTAAGAATAACCAGTTCTTAAAATGGCATGTTTGTTATCACATTTTTTGGTAAATGTCTCAGGCTCTCAAATCTACTTTGAGTTTTTCTGAAGTTATTCCCCAAATAACGTTATAGAATTAAACGTGGGTCCACTTACTTTGGGACACTGTACTTACACATACATAATCAATGGGGCGCAATTCCTGATAATGTCAAACAGGCGGTGAATACACGTGGCGAGTGAAACAGAGAAAATTACGATTTTAATGGACAACTCAAAGTTATCAGCTGTGACAGAATCAAAATGGCGTCGTTTAGTGATCATACATGCTATGGAAATTGTATAACAAATGCAACGCAAAATATAATTGCGTTTGATATAAACATCGATAATAGCAATGCCCTGTAATGATAAAAGAGGCGCACTATAAACGACTCCGGTTGTTTCTTGAAAAGGTATGAAAGTCGCCAGTATAAATTTAGACATGAAATCAAACGTAATAGAATAAACACATCTAAACAACCATTGACGATACATTTCATTTCCTTTTACTCGGTAAGAGAGCGAAGAAGTAATTGACAAAAGCGGACTATCAAATATGTACTGCAATAGTTGTAGATATTGTTTATTAAAGGATGACTCAGAGATTTCCCGAGGAAGGCGCCCTCAATTTTCAAAGAAATCATGTTTTTTGCATATACATAATGCTTGTCCATATACAGCTATATACTAATCACTGTGTAAAATAGCTAAGCTCAAATCGATGTCCTTCATATAGAAAAATCACAACTTTGTTATAAAATTCCGGACCCGGAATTTTTGTTATACACATTATCCTATGCCACGTAATACTATACATAAATGTTAACTGCATCAAAACGAAAAATCCGATTCATCTCAAACTTTGGAATTGTGCACTTTAGGTTACTATCTTTAGTTCTAGTTGACTATTTTCAATTATTACACACAAAAATTATACTTCGAAATCTAGGAGTCAGCATGTTTATGTCATTTGTAAGACTTTTTAAATATTTCCACCATAGTCGCATGTATAGTCTGAACCGTAATCATAATTATATTATTTTGCTTAATATCGCTAATATTCGCTCGATATGACTGAATATTATAAATACTTTTATATTATAAAAACTGGGTGATAAATTACTAAAGTAGATTTCAAAATGAGTGAGACTTCATTAAAAGTTTTAGGTCTGTCCATTCACCGTGAGAGGTAAGAGGATATATTTTAATGGCCACAGGTAAAACGGTGTATGGTAATCATATCAATTTACAGTAATATAGCTGGATAAATACCCGTTTGAAGATTTTATTTGATTTAAGTTCTACTTCGAAAATTTAACCATCTGTTTCAATTGAAGTATCAGGATGAAAACATCAGCAATAATTCAATGTTTTTAACACAACTTACCTTTAACACTGCAAAATACTAATCCTTAATACAGCATATTAGAAAATTGCATTCTTATCAATACACACAGAACGCAACTAAGCTTTTATTTGGCCATCCAACCTTGTAAAAGATTAGAGCAAAGCTGATTACGAGTTTCTTGACATCCCGGCCAATCATGGCATTAGTCTCTTATCATTAGGAGAACACTTTGTAAGAAATTAATTCATCAGTTTTCAGTAAGGCGATTCTGTGCAGTAAATTTGTACCATGCTCACAATGTCTTTTGTAATGGTAACAAAGGCCTAGTTTCTACATAGCCAGGGATTAAACCCTCGCATCAATATCCACCACATGAAAATATGCAAGAATTCTCACTTATCTACTATAATATTTGACTTACTTTAAGTACCCCTTTATGGCAAGAGTTCCATATGTACCCCTTTCAAAGTTCTACACGTAACAAATTATTTTTCATTTACGGCCTTATGGTTAGGGGTTTTGTAAGTGTAGGCCATAAATAAAAACATTTTGTTTCCCAGTAGAAACTTAAAGGGGGGGGGTACATAGGAAACTCTTTCCCCGTTTATTTTACTAAATTTTGTCACAGAATTTTTAGAAAGTAATCAAATCATGATAATATATCTTAAACCAAACAAATAATACATTTATGGCACACGCCCGCAATAGTTCCCCGATTGTAGAGATTATATAAAAGGATGAAAATATAAAAATGATCTTCTTATCGTTACTTAGCCCGTTGACTGGTAATGCGATTTTTTTGTTTAAATCAAGGTTTTTGTTAATTTTCTGCCCTACTTTTTAAATGAACTATTAAGGACCATTTTTACCATACTCTTTAGCCTAAAATCAAAATGGCTTTGTTTGTCAATATCTCAGAAAATAACGCCTTCACTCACTATGATGATAGTAAGTTCCATTCCATGAGCACAGTTCAGTACCTTCATTCACCGTGTATTAGAAAAGACAACCCCCTGGTTTTTTTTGGTAGATAATATGATACCCAGATGTCAAGATGTGTACAGTTCATGTCGTTGTATGTACAAGTACAACCACGGAACTGTGTCCTTTGTGGATGAGCATATTGTAACTCATTAGTATCCCTAAACTAAGTTTCATATGTGAAAAGATTTTTTTAAAGAGCTGATTTCAACTGATTTTGGTAGGTATGGGTGATGTAACATTTACCAAAAAAGTTTTATCTTAGGGGGTGGGGAAATTGGTTTTTTTCGGGAGTCAACGGTCAATAACATGGTCAAAAATTGTTTTTTTTTGAATTGATCCAATCATGTTGAAAAGTATACCAAGTTAACCACCCCCTACCTTTCGACTTTGACGGCAGTACCCTAAACCCGGTGAAGTGCTACCTTAGCTTTTTTTCGCTCTTAAATGACCGGAAGGATGAGAAGAAACGATACTAGAAGCTTTTTACGAAAGTTTTGGACATTTAGCGCCAGGAGCGAAGTTAAGTTCACTCGGCTCCCTTGGTAAGCGAGGGTTGAAATCACATTAATGCCACTTCTAAGGGTCGCGAATTTTTTTTCAAACATGTTGCAATTTGTGAAAATAGGAGCAGTTAAAAAATTTGCATTTTAGTAACATAAATTGCAGTTAAATGTAGGTGTATATGTACCTTTCTAGCGGTACCCATTCTTCCTACCACACATCCGCAATGATGTACACATTGTGTGAAATTAGGAATATCTTTTGCACACGAAAGGTTTTAAAGAGAATCATGAGACTTTTAAAAGATTCGCAAACTTTTAACTAGATTCGTATCTATAATGTTTCTAAAAATAAAGGCTGACTCAGAGATTTCCAAATATTATTTTTTGTGTAGTTATTTAAAATCATGTCATCTCGATACTAAGATAGTCACCTCAAAATATGTTATTCCAAAATAGAGATGAATCGGATTTTTTGGTTTTCATGCGGCGAAAATTATGCACAGTATAACAGTGCCGTAGGCTATAATAACGTATATATAAACCGAATATTCTGAAACCGTATATCACTTTTGCGGTGTGATTGTAAGATTTGCTCTAGGGAACCGTTAGGGATATAGGCTATAACACTGCCAATGCCTTTTGTGACGGCTTCGAACGGCTAAACATCATCTAAGACTAGGCTTCTTTGGACTCATTTGAATGCGTTTTCAGGCTGATTGCGATCATGAGCATGGAATGCAGAAGGGGTAACTTCAAAACCCAAAAGCCGGCTGACTGGGGGCTCTTGGCGGTTGAATCGTGTTTACTTGTTTAGAACGATAGAAACCGGTTTGAACCAGATAGAACCGAGCGGACCCGGCAAGTGTAACTGGTGGTTCGAGTTTTGAAGCTGCCCCTAACTTAAGTGCAATAGCTGCCATTTGGCACAAATTTCCATCAAACCTACTATTTTGCAAAGGGTTGTATCAGTGGCTCTTGAAATGGTTCTTCAGGCGAGCCATTTCAAGAGCAACTGACTGAAGGTAAGATAAATTGAGAACTACCCTAACACATGGCAGCACACAGATCTATGCTATCACATGGCAGCTATTGTACTTACGACCTTCTTGCATTTATACGACGATGGAAACATTGTGAACTCTGAGCGAGTAGAGTCACCTTCAATGCGTTGAAGGGGGTAAGGAGAAATGCTTACATCTAGCTTTAAATTTGGCGCTTTGTACCAAAATGTGTTTTTATGCACCAATGTCCATAATTGCATTGTAAATCGCTTTCATAGGCCACGAAAAACTATCGTAACAAATTTGAGGTTTGGTTTACTTTATAATTGCCGAAAACGGAAAAAAGGGGTTTGGGATTACACCAAATGTAAGGGGGTGGGGTGGGGTGGAGGGTTAGTTGAGTTTATACCCACCACAGTTTTGCTAAATTTTCTATACAAAATGCCACGCGCTTGAAGTAGGTAAATGCTATCGTACGACTTCCAGGGCAAATACCACCGAAATTATATGGGTTGTGTGAAGGTTATCTAAACTTAAACGAAATGTTTCTCACTAGTTATTCCGGAATAACAACCTTTCGGAATAACTTTATTAGAGTGTCGTGCTTCTTCGCTCAAGATTTAACCTTAAATTCATAAGCCTGATCCCATTATGACCATATCCTTAACCTTAATCCAAACCACTTACCTCTACACATGGATAGCGGGTCTGAGTCGCCGATTGAAACAACAGGAAGTTGCTTTTCGCCTTAGCAATATGGCGGGAAACAATGCATACACCTGCTGGTGCACATATTCCACACAGATGTTCTATTGTTATGCAAAATTCCTTTAACTTGGACAATAAGGTGAAGCCAGTGGGGTGGGGTGGTTGCCATCCAGGAAAATTGAGCTAGTTATGACTCAAATGACCAATGATAATGTTGTGCATTTAAAATTAATTTATCATCACAGAAATTTTAATGATTTAGATTTTTTCACCCTTTAAAATTGTTGACAAATTAATGAATGACAAAGTTGTCGCTAAATTGTAATTTTTAGTACATAAAGAAATTATATTATGACAAATTAAAGGTAGGTGATCCGATCGACACCCTCGTACCCAGCTTTACTCTATTAAAATCGCGATTTTTGTATTAGAGGAAAGTTATGGGAGAGCGTGGCCTAGCGGTTAGGGTGCTTGCCTGTGGCGCAAATTTACCAAAAATCCCGGGTTCGAATCCCGGTGGGGTCACTTGCTGGGATTTTTTCGGGTGCTCAATTCTGGATTTGATCTGTATACGAGCTATTGATTAAATACAGAATACCGTTCTCCTCCATGGTTCATGAAAACATCCCGTCCTTCGGAGGGGACGTTAAACCGTCGGTCCCGTGTACAGAGAGTCACAACTGTACACGTACATCGCAGTCAGTGTCGAATAAGAGTAGGGTGTAAACCCCTGACTGTTCCCAATCCGCCCCGGTCTCAGAAAAAGCGGGGAATGTTACGAGCGTCTGAATCATGGATACACGCGGCCCAGGTTCAGCTTACTCCAGGCGCGGATCTAGGGAGGGGACGGAGGGGGCGCGCGCCTCCCGGTAATTCTGCAAAATCTTGCAAAATCAGCCCATTTTGGACAAGTTTCAGCCTTCAGCCCCCCGGTAATTTTGGCGTTTTTCAAATCCTGGATCCGCCCCTGTACTCAGTTGAATAAAATCCTAAGCTATTTTTCCCAAATTTTCTATTATCGTCCAAAACAAATTAAATATTGACAAAGGGTAAAACCATATATTATCTTAACATTTAATTTATGATGCATAAACTAAAAGTGATTTATTTCTGTGTATATGAGACCACCAAAATCGAAGAATGTTACATAGTTACTGTTAGAATACTGTTTAATATTTTGGTGTTTAAAAAGAGGGCTGTTTAAAGTGCTGTTGTGTAAGTTTTAAACAAACTGAACAATGTTGTTTAAGTTTTAAACAACATTGTTCAGTTTGTTATAAAGTGTTGTCTTAAGTAAGGTTGTACAAGTTTTAAGAATTTGTATTGTTTATACAACTCGCAATCTTTAACCAACTGATGTTTACCCTGATCATCGTCCAACCTTGTTTAAAAATCAAATTAATCAACTTGTTTAAAAATTTAAATAACTGATGCTTAAACTTTGAAACAAGTTGTTTAATTTTTAAACACGTTGTTTAATCTTTAAACAAGTAAACAGCGGTTGTTTGAAATTTTAAACAACTTGATTAATTTTGTTCTAACAGCGAATTAAATGATACAGCCTTTAATTATCAAAAGTAATAACAAATTTGTTCATGAAAATACTGTTAATAAATTGCGCCACTTTTCGATAAGTAGAAGTGATTCATTTTGATCAATTAGGCAACGATTTAGGGAGGATGAAGGGCATTCGTTGCTTTTCGATTTGTTAGCATTTTAACTGCCAATTTTACGTCTGATTAACGTTCTGTAGGTTTTTCACGTCTGATTAACAATCTTTAGTTTGTTTGCTTGGTGTTTTGCGCGCACGTTGAAAGAGGTAGTGTGCAGTGTTTGTAAATTTCACATAATAATATGAGAATGGATTTGTATTTAAGATGTCTATGAGTTGAAGCTCATCTAGCTAAAAGTGTTAAACCTTTTCCCGATGAGAAGACTCCAAATAGATTGAAAGGTAAACTATGTTAATACGTTACTGCGTTCTTGCGAGTATAAAAAACAGAGTGCGATATAGTTACAATATTAAGCTAACATATATCTGATCCAAAGGATATAATAGTGAATAATTACATAATTAGTGCAGCAAAGAATTGGATACTTTCATTTTGTCTGAGTTTAAGGCATTTGTATTCAATCATTGTACCTTGTAATTTTTAATTCTTGCGCAGGTATGGTTTCCTTTTTCGGTAGAGTTTTGACCGGTGTGAAAGTAATCATAGTCCGGCAGGTATCATAGTCCGGGCTCCATAGACGACAACGGAATAAATCGCGAAACTAATGTTGCCCTATGTTCACCATTGTCCCGGCTGATGGAGTCCGGAGGACTATCATCCTGCCACCCTGTTGAGAAACCAAAAGTGAGCTCTGAACTTGCCGTTTTATGCGTCCCAACCGTCCAATGGTTATCTTGCTAGTAAATGTACGTTTCGGCAATGCATTAGTCGGAAAGAGTTCCATAGCACCCCTCTCATAATATTTTACATGATACAAAATTTATTTTAATTTGGCCTTGTTTCATCAAAAACGGAATAACAGCTAAAATAATAAATTTTATGTGCATGTAATATATGGGGGGGGGTACATAGGAACTCTTACCCCTTTGTCTAACAGATATTTCAATCGATTCAGTATAATCATTTCACAGGGGTCAATATGTTAATTTGGCCAAACCTGCCTCCCGAACAATCAAGCATGCACAGGAATCAAGTAGTCACTTGCAAAATGCTAAAATGTTAGGTGAACCGGTGCAATGTGCCCGTGCTCTTCGCTTGGATGAGCTTGGAGTGTACACCAAAGTCCATTTATTACATTTGTCCTTCCGTGAAAGGACCCTAATATCATAAGAACGCTGATATCACTTGCACTAGCCTTTCTAGACAGTCATTTATATGGGTAATGGACTTTTTTTGCCTTCAAATCATCAAGCACGCGAAAAATACAATCCATGGACCTTGTTTACCTGACATTTCCAAACTGTCTGCAGGCAATTCTTTTGTATTTTAAATGCGTGGGTTGTTCACCACTGGCGGAGTGCCCAATTGTGTAAACGTTTTTTTCTATGGAGTGTGAACTGCGCCACTATGATAAATTGCGATTTATTCCGTTATTGAAATACGTGTTGTACACAATTTGGCCCTCGACGACCCTCTGTCCCGGGAAGACCAGGCCTGGTCAAGTTTACCCTCAGAAGGATTTGAACTGCATGAAAGTACAACATGTAAAAAATTCAAGAAAAAAATACACTCTAAAAATAAGTCCACAATGCGGTGTCAGGAGGTAACTAATCGACCAATTGGTAAATATTTTTCACATATTCGGTGTAAAAAATAGACATTATTGTGTCCTTTTGAAACAAATAATCGGTACAATTTTACCATTTATCGATAAAAATACACATATTGTGTACTTTTGACACCTAAAGAGTGTAAAGACATTCAAAATCCCTTACCATTTTTAATGACACACAAAAAAAAAATATTTTCGTATTTTTGCCATGTTAGGAAATTCAAGTTGGTTTATTCGCCAAAGAAGTGATTACGTAACTCTCTGTAAATAACTAAATCACGCACCTTTTTCGGGTATAGACCGTATTCAATATGACAACAGCCACCAGACATGTTGGTGGACAAGATGCATACATTCCAGGACTACAATACATTAAGCTGTCAATCGATCCATGTTTAGCGATTGCACAGGGATCATTGACAGGTGAATGTATTGTAGTACTGGAATGCGTCTATTTTGTCCACCAACATGGCTGGCTATAGACCAGTTAACATCCTACGTCACTTCTTTTGTTGCCTGCGAATCCATTCCTGCGAATCGTTATGGCCCATAGTATTAAAACTCTAACAGATACAATTGCCCCGGCAATTGCCCAGTGTGTAACCGTCAGGCCGACCTATGTCAAGATACCATGCTCTAACATGTTTACAAACATTGCTGTTAACTGGTCTATTGAAAACGGTCTATAGTTTGGATGCCATCGAATCGGCATTGTGATCATTTTAATCGTGGTTCAGGACTGGAAAGTATGATCCACTTGATATTCCCCCGGGACATTTAGTGATAATCGGATTACACATAACACTTCGCTGGCGCATATGACGATACGCTATTTAAACATGCCCTGATATGTAAACGTTATTCAAAGATGCTGAAAGCTTTTTTTAAATAACAGCAAATATGATCTTTGTGGCCAAGATTTTATGAACTCACTCCTATGATATTCATCACTCGTTTTTCAACCCTGAAAAGAGGCCAGGTGTGAGAGCAACTAAGTGGCATGCTTCAGGTAAAAAAGCTGATGTACGCTCTTTGCTCACCTAAGGCTAGGCTACATGAAGAGAAAGACTTCGCTTCATTTGGTTATTGGCAAAAGCGTGCCATATGAACTCATTTTGAAGGATCTGAATGTTTCTCTAACCTTCCCAGTTTTACGCCAGACTTTGACGTATCCGGATGGAATACAGTGACATTGATGCTGATGTCAACGTCAGACAGTTGATTACTGCTCATCAGATTTTGTGTTTCCTTGATCAGTGTATCGTGTTGCCTGACATAGACGGCATCAGGTACTGTCTCTGAAATATTCATACAATTAATACATGCTGTTTTGATGCTGATGGCTCGTTCTGCCATGCGAAGTCGTTCATCTCGTATTCTATCCAGTCTGCGCTGGTCTCGCTTCCTGAGGTCGATCTTCATGTCCTGGCCCTTTTTACGAGCTTCTGCAACGATAGCTCCCACCCGCTTGTCGATCTTTTCCTCTTCTATCTTGAGCGCGTTTTCAATCTGCTTCTCAACCTCTAAGAGTTCATTGGATACTTTACCGCATTTCTCACGTTCCGCTTCTGCCTCTTGAAGAACGTGAACCATTTCCGATTTCTGTTCTTTCCTGACTTCTCCTAGACCTTTCACGACGTGTCCAGCTTGACGATGTTCTTCGATGAGACAAAATGGACAGATTAAACTCTTGCACGTCATACATATCAGTCGGAGTTCCTCACTACCATGTCGCGGACACATCTTGGCGCCTGTTTTCTGTTTCACTGTCTGGTGATCATGATGTTTCTTGGCAAGACTCCGAAGACGAAGGTTTGTCTTTAGTGATCGAATTCCACCTTGTGGAACTCGAGTCTTACGACGACATTCAGGACAAGTAATATTCCGCTTCATGCCTTTCACCATGTCCTTAAGACACATCTGACACACAACGTGGGGGCAGTCAAGATCTTTTGGGATGTACGGGTCCACAAAAGTTCGAAACACAATGGACATGTAAGATCCTCTTCAAATGCTTCTGCAACGGTGCGTCTTGGCCTACTCGTATTTATCACGGGAAACATGGTTGAGCGTCGCTGTCTTTCTAAGATTTAGAAGTAGTCAACAACAAAATAACCAGTCTTACCGCACTGTACCCATTGGCCCCATATTATAGGTAGGTAACTTCACAAATGGCGACAAATGGTTATATACCCAACAATATTAACTTGTAGCAATATTGTACACAATTTTGAATCACGATATATAGCATTGATTTGGAATATCCACTTGAACAATCCAGTAAAACACAAGCAAGTTGTCGAACACGAATCGACCTTTTCAATACATGTACTTGTCCGGATGTCAAATCAGGAAAGTATTACATTTTACAAACGTCAGTTGCATTCACGAAGTAATAACACACAATTGTAAGCCGTTGCACTTTCATATCAGATGGTGACAATCAAAATGACAGTAGATGATAGCGAACCATATGAATAATAAAACCGTCAAGGTATCTGATAATCAGGCTACGAAATTTGCTGTGTCCGCATAGATGACTATACATGACATGAAGGCCATTAACGAGTATAGATTGCATTGAAGTTTCCAACCTCACGTAAGACATGTGGCGCCAATAACAAATAACGTCCTTTTTCCTTGTCCCGTCTTACTCACTCGTGTAAACCTTGCACAATGCCAGAGATAATACTTATTTAATTATTTCTTGAAGTCGGTACAAAACAGTCACCATAGAGACAGTCACTATAGCAACGCTTCATCCAAATTCCCAACGTTGAAATTGAGTGTTTGCTTTTAGATAAAAATAAAATCCTACATGACTTGTAATGATCAAGGACAGGTCAATCAATTCTACTTATTAAAAACATCATCTTATTGGTCAATTGCAATGGTAAATATCACAGCATATTTGTGTTTCCATTTAAATCATTTAGTGTAATAACAAAAATGAAAAGAAATATCAAAATATTTCAGAGTAGATGCAATTATATAAAAAACGTCCCACCCTTTGAATTTGAATCAATGGGTAATTTTCTCTTAAAAGCGACACGCCCACACCACAAGGTCTGATATCGGCTGAGATCATAATTCCAGATATCGGTTAAGGGCAGAAACCATTTGCTTGCTGTCCATTGTTCGGATGGTTTGTTATGGCAGTGTGCTCATCTGATAACATGCAATATCATGTGATGTCATCAGAATATCATGTATAATGATAATATGATGTAATTGCAGTATCATTGTAAAGCCCCCCCCCCAAAAAAACAAATTGTTGTATTGGAGTAACCCGCCCGACCCTAATTTTGAAAATCAAGCCCTGTACAAAAGTATAATTTTTGTTATTGATTTTCAAAAATCTTATTTTTCAAGTTGTTTTTACCCTGATTTTTAACCGATATTCTCAATATTTGTGTGTTCTGGTGTAACTTTGGCAACTTCTCTTTCAGATTTTCGATAATAAGAGTCAAAAGTATCAATATTAATACACTGAGAATATTTATTCGTCAAAAATGTGTCTTATTTGACTAATTAAAAATTAGTCATGCAAATCACTTGTTTTATCATTCATAAAATGTACTTCAATGCTGGAAACATGTTTGCTATGCTGGAAGATAACCTTCCCATATTTTTTTTAAATAGTTTTTCATTATTATCAAACTATTTTCATTATCTCTAAATTTACACTTTAAAATGACTAATTAATGACTGACGAATTTTAATTTGTCAAATGACAAATTAATTGACTATTTAAAGACGACTTTAGACTCGTCAAATGACTAGAATTAGTTAGTCAAGTACAAAAATGACGAATTTAAGTACACATTGGCCATTTGCTTATTAGTCATTTGACGAATTTTGTAATTAAAAAGTCCAAATTTCCAAGTTGTAGAAATATTTGCAATTATGAAATTTAATCCGAAAATCTTTAAAAAGCATTCTTTTTAATTCAAACCACTTTTTAGCACTATTTTGTGGATTATAAAAAAAATGATGTGCATGACTAATATTTAAGTAGTCAAATAAGACACTTTTTGACTAATTAATATTCTCAGTGAACATTACACAGACTATGTGTGATGATTTGATGTAGTAATGCAATATTAAAAAAAAAAGCCACCCGCCCTACCCTATTTGAAAATTTCTTGTTACTCCAATACAACAATTGTTTTTGGCTTAATGATTAAATGTCAGTTTCACGTATATGTCACGTTGTTAAGTGATGACATCATAATGTGATAATCTCATAGTGATATGGTCATGTTATTGTGTCATGATTTACAATGAGATGTGATTGCATTATCATGTATCAAGACGCAGGCATCATTCATATAACTATCACATTGCCTTATGATGTCAGTATTACGAAATATTTGCGTTGCGATGAGGGAAATTGTGTAAGCGTAGTGATGGTTCTTTACACCAATGAGGCACCGGGTTTGATCCCGGGTCGGGCCAGAGCCTTTAAGTGTACTTGACTTCCAATCCAACCTCGTTATCGCAAGTTTTTTCTTCGGGTACTAGGGTTTCTTCCTGCTTATTAAAAAATAAATAAGTGGGCCTTCTCCCCCTCCCCCTCCCACCAAAAAATAATCAAGCGTTTATCAGGAACCTGTTTTGTTGGGGTATAAATGATCCAGATTCAGAGGGATGTTAAGCACCTACCCTATAACCCTATACCAAAAGGAATACCTTTCCAGAATGGAATTGATCTTAATTATGCATGGGACCCAAAGGTTTAGTGTTGTTTCAAGCTTTGGGCCATGTGAAACAAATGTTTAAAATATTGTAATTTATTTTACTGATATGTGCCCCCGTACCATTCAACGATTGGTGATTTAATGTATTGCTTTCGATGGACGGGTGCGAATTCGTAACCCCAGCGTTGATTTTGCACTTTGAGAGGTCTGTTATATGTGATGGCCTGTTTGCGTTTATGTCTGTTTCATCATAAAAAATAGGAGTATTTCAAGTACAAAAAAGGCCAAGATGGATGACAGGACAGATACCAGCACAACTATGAAGACTACTAACCGTCATGCTAGTGTGCCAATTATCTTTGAAGATGGCAGCGAAAGCCGATGCTCTAAGCATTATTGTAACCAAAAACGGCAAAAAAAAAACCCCCCCAAAAAACAGAAAATATCGTTCGTCTTCCATCATACACCCAATAGAACTGATATGGTCTCAAATCAAAGACTTCAAAAGGAAACATTCCAACAAAAAAAGGCCCGATAACATAAAATCGATTATTTAATTCTTGAGTGTTATATTCGGTACAAAATTCCTCGGCAAAATTTTAAGTGTAAAATGTGGTTACAAAATTAACTGGAGCCACAGGAGTGCGGTAAGATGGGAAGACATGGTTGTGGATGATTTTAGTCAGTATATGAGCAATAGTCTTAATTCCCGTGGCACAGTTCAGTAACTTTCAACTACCATTATATTTAGAAAATACACCCTCTGATTTTTGAGGATGATTTATGATTGAGAACACACAAGGCCCCATATGTCAAAGCATCAAAACTGTTTTGTAACTGTTTTTTCTGGGCAAAAAATGTAATTTGGAATTAAACAACAGGCTAGGTGGAAATTCTTCTAAGCATGCCCTTAATGCGTATTAATTTTTTGTGTACGAGTAGGACCCGGTAAAAATCGAAAGCACACATATTTGGGCAGAATAATAATAGTAATAAAAATATATTTCAGATTGTTGTTTTTCAGATTACTTGCCAATGCAGGTTATTTTCAGTTGAAGCTTTAACAACTAACCACATTTGTTTAATCAGAACATTTCGCATGAGGTATGGAGTGTGAAGATATCAATCAAATTGATTTGTAAGAAAATAGCCGCGTGTCCCTTACACAGTAAAGCTTTTTGTAGAGTTACTCCACAAACACGAATAAAACACTGACTGGACTACAAATATGAAACGCAAGGCTGTGTCCGAATATTTTCAAGTTGCATGCCCTATAAAAGCCAATGGTACTGTTTTTAGCCATGTTTGATGGCCAACCTTGACGCCTTTAAATGTTTTGAATCCTAATATTACAATTTTCTTGCCGCCGTGGAAATGAAATTGTGATTTTTCTTGTCGTGGAATCAATTCCCCATTGGAAGCACTCAAGCTTTGTATCTATGTTGAATATCAGTCATAATAACACCACGCAAGATTTAAAATAACACAAGAGTCAAGGTCTAGATGATATGGCGAACGCGAACAATACCTGGGAACAATAGAGTGTTAAGTGATGGCATATTTCTTGATGAAATGGCGCGCGAAAATTGTGGTGAGATGACTGTAATATACTCGTCATAGAAATGGTGAAATTGTAAACGTGATGAGGTTACCTAACACAGAAAATTGATTATGAATTTGATTTTAACAAGTTTTCACCATGGTTCTCTTTAAACCATTTCCTTCGAGGTAGAATGGCATCCTGTTCGTATTAATTGTCCAGGGGTATATTAAATTTTTATCATTTCTTATTTAATTTCTGCAATTACATATGTAAATTCCTTCTTGAAATGAGCTGTATAACTTGGAAAAGAAATGAACATTGAGAGGGAAAAAGTGGTCCGTCTGATCATTAATTACTTGATATACATGCCACTACAGGGTGGACCCAAAATGGAAAACCCTTGAAATTCTCAATATATATTAGCACGGGTTGGATTTTCTTGGGGTCACCTGTAACACAAGAAAAGTATGAGATATTGTAAATTAATCTGCAGAGACTTCAATCTATTTTTTGATTGCTATTAGTCTTCTGTCCTTGACGTTTTTTTTTCAAGCAACCCGACACAAATAGCATCTTTTTAAACAGGAAATCTTCCGCATCATGAGTTGTAATGATGATAACGTGTAATTACAAAAAACAAAATAAATAAAAAAATGAAATGTTCTTTGAGTTCAAATTGCGGGCCATGTTGCCTGTACAGGTGGGTATAACTATAACCCGGACCGGGTTTACCTCTTCGATAATGTATATGGGGTCTATGAAGTTAAATAGACATTTTCTGTTCACAACGATCGGACTGATTTTAATCTGTGTGGTACTCGTAACATAAGCGGGGAGATGGACTCATATCAGCACATTGCATTATGTATTGAGCGTGTGGTACAAGCAAGGGGGTGATTGGTGTGAAACCCATTTCAAAACAGCAGTCGTCGTGCTGGGCCTACATTTGAATATTGCACGGAAGACTAATAGTAGTTGGGTGCTTGTATACACACATAATGTTAAATCGATACAAACAATCCGCCAAAAATATCAGATGTTGGATGTTTGGTGCTATTTGGTTGGTTTATAAGTTGTGTCCTCCCATGGCACACACGAATGAAAGGACACATCAGTTCGTCTTGATTTAAATAAACCGCCTCAATGAATACATCTTTTCAACCTAAGCGCGATGGCATTATGACAGAAAAAAGAGGATCTGAGCACAATGATCCAGGTACACTCTTATTACACCTGGCCACCTCCAAACATACTTAAATTTGTATCACTACCGATTAGTGTAAAGCGGCACCCACAGTATGTGGACGAAGCGGGGGCAGGCCAGTGCTTTCTATTGTTGGGACTCTAGGTTTTCTTTGTCGGCAAAACATGCGAGACGTGTATTTCTAAAGACGAAAACGTACCAGTCCGTTTGCCTCTCTATCTATATAGAACCTCTTTGGGACAAGTGATCCTGATTGAACACGATAGGTTTACACTCCTCTGTGCTGTTGATGCTCATCATCCTGACAATGATCATCAAGGTTATACGATAGATTGAAAAGCAATGATTATATACGCAAAATTAGTAACGTAACAATTTTGCAGGTTCTTTACAGTTCACCTAGTTTTTCTTTCCTTGAGGGGCGAGGAGGGAAGTAAGCATCCCATCATTAATACCAAAACACAATAAAGGTGATTTGAGAATAATATAATATGAAGCTAATTACGGAATGTCATAACCGTAAGTAAATCATATTCAATAAATAAGAAAATGTGAGAGTTTTTGAACAGGTTTGCTAAACAAAGGTCAAAGCACTGCCCGAATTTGAGAACGTAAGGCTACTAAGTATAAGCACACTGCCCAATGGCAAGGGCGTTTATCCTTTATGTCATCCCCACCCAAAAAAAAAAATTAAATGGGTGACCGTTTTTATATATAAAGCGTGTAATGTGTTGTAAAAATGTATGGCCTAGTTTCTTTTTTTCCAGTAAGGTTGTTTATATCTTAGGTGTACTGTCCATATGGTATATTACATACCTAACAAAACCTAACCAAATTGGAACATACATTAAATTCATACGGACATGCGGGCTGTAGCAAAATCCCCTTCTGTTTTCAAGCCAGGGGAGAAAAAAATAGTGGGAACATTTTGAAATTTTAACATTTGTTCCTTTTTTTATGGATATACGTGGATCTTCATGTACGAAAATCAAATTGTAACCGCTTGCGACACCACGTTTTAGTAAATTCTTCGGCGAGTGCAGTGGTCGACTGATGTTGCTCCGAGATCTAAATCAAAATCTTTCAAAAAATTTCAAAAATTGCGCATATTAGCATGAGCCATTATTCTGAATCAGGCATAAAAATACATTCCAAGAGTACAAACAAGCCTAGTCTTGATTAAAAAACCTGCGGAAGAGGAAATCGGTTGATCCTCGCCTGATATCACCTTCGCCATTCGTATATTTACACATTCGCACACTCACGTAAATTTCGTATATTCATACCCATTACTCAGATGACCACGCGAACATAATTATTACCAACTCCGTGTTAGTAAATGGAAAAAAAAATAATATTACGAGATAATAAAATCGTTCGCAGCTTAATCCTTCATAAAACTAATTGCATGCCAAAAGTTCCTATTCGAGGAAAGTCAAGGCGAAGGCGTGTCTTATAACAAATTTTCCTTTAGTCTGCTTTGGCGCTCAGTGTTAACCCATTGTCTTTTCAGAAAGTTTGACTTTTTAAGTGGAAGGTGGCACTTTACGTTAAGTAGCTATCATTTGCAATAAAATAAAAAATCAATGAATCATGTCAAAAATACCAGCACTTTTTGTTGACTTGCGGAGGAACTTTTGGACTCTGAAGAATCCGTTTGAAACTTTTGCACTAAAAGGCATTTCGTTTTTTCATTTGCGTTTCTGAACAACGGCATTTTCGGATTCCGCACAGTTTGAGAAGAAAAATAACATTCCTTATGGGGCGGAGTAGACCGATGATATATACATATTTGGTTATTTGTAAGATATTGTTTGAAACAAAAAGCCTACTCTAAGAAAAGGCTGACATCGGGCACATAGTACAGAGGGTCAGGCACTATGCCACCTCCCACCTGGAAGGAAAGCGAATCCGTAATGCAAAAATTCGAAGAAAAAAAGAAGTCTAATTGTGTTTTTAAATGATCTCATTATAAGAATTAAAATAATGTCTAGTTTGTCTAGGTTCCCACTTAGTAGTTACACGTTACAGGAACCGCCCTGTTAGGTTCAATACCATCCCGGGGTAAAACTTACCAATGCTCAGCTTTGTTGAAAATGTGTGAAATGCATGTCCTCTAGCCCTTTCGTACAATGCTTGTTATGTTCATAATTAGTGGAGAAGAGAAAATGTACCAAGGGTCTACGTGGTCAAAGAGGTCAACAAACTTGACCAAAAATTAAATTACCAGAGCTGCCACCCACAGAAATGAGGCGTTTCATTGTCTGTTATAATATGACAAGAGCAGTATTGCACCAATTGCAACCAAATCTGAGCATTGGATAATTTTACCCTCATGATGACCTTGAAACTTATCAGGGATGTAGCCGTGTAACTAAAGGTCGGAACCTCTAGACAATATTAACAGCGCACAAGATGCCGACTTCACATGTTGAAGAGAGACTCTCCAAGCTTTGGCTGAACTCACTCCTTATTAGTGAGGAAGAACCACCTACGTGCAAATTCCATCTAAGACACAGGGGGTTCCATTACGCAACCGTGAAGCCAAACGGCAGCTTCTTAAAGTTACCTGTCTGGAACACCCCTTGAAGCACTGTGATAACCCTTGTCTACCGAGGAGTACCGTGGACGCACTCTAGACACACCTCGAGAAGACCGAACGAAAAGAGTAAAGTATGTTCCGCAATAACATCTCGAACAAACTAACTGGCCCAAGATGGGGTGCTCGCCCCTACACCCGAAGATCGACGGCAATTGCCACGGTTCTACTAATGTGCAGAGTAGGCTTGCCTGTATGGGAAAGATCAAACCATGCTAAGAGCTTGATTCAGCGTTAAATGCCTCCTGCCGGTTATCACAGGATGCCTCCGTCCATACAACGGAAAAAACTTATAAACACCTAGCAGAATGATCCACCAGACATCCGTAGCTGTCAAGTATCTACTGTGAAGCACCATATGTCCGAACAGAGACCTGCTGCCAAACCGCCTCAAATCCCGAGAGATTTTCTTAAGCAAAGTTCCAACTCTTGAAACAGTTTTTAAGGAGCTTAAGAGAGCGCCTTGTGGAAAGAAAGACACTTGGGGCCATCAACAGTAACATCTATTGGTATGGAACCCTGGGGGTGAGCATCTCCCACCTGAATCTGACTCCTCATGGGCGAATGGCGATGCATCAACAAATTGAGAACCCAAATTGGCCGATCTAAGGTTGTGTTTTCCATTGCAGAAGTGGGCTACCTGGAAGCAGATCAGGACACTACCTGTGATGTGTAACCGCACCAACAGACAATGGAACATCTCCTTGGCCTGCCCATGCTGGAGCAACCATGCACCACCAAACCGCGGAATTCAGTGAATAGCCAGACGTTGTCCCGTCTCTGGCGGGCTCTATTTGAGAACCCATAACGATAAGAGAAGAGCCAGTTCTTTAACCCAGTACCCGACGGCCTTTCAAAATCACGTTTTTTTAGCTCTCACATCGAACGGATTTGATATATCAGCCTGATTTATTTTAAAATATCGAAGTCCTAGGATTAAGGAATTTACCTTTAACACTGCACGTACATATTTACAAATGTAGTATTGAACGAACAACTTTAATAATATTTGTTACTTACAGAATAATCTTGGCATAAAAGTATCACTATTGAAGGAATACCTTTAATAATGACTCAGAGCTGGTACAAAATTCTTGGCCATACTGTATATTGCCGCCATTTTTTGTGATTAAAATATTTATTGTTACAATTTACTTGATAAAACATAACGTACTTTGTTTACTCTAAAAAGGAGAAAATGGAACTCCCATGCTATGTTGAGAATATGCACCTATTGTTTTACAACAGAGGGGTGAACCCAAGATGTAAATTTAGAAACTGAGTCAACTTGTTGATGCATTGAGATCAAACAGATTGTAAAATATGGGTGTTTTTTTTTCCCATGATGTTATTTAGTTACTATGATGCAATGCGATGATGTAATTTATGTGAAATCTCCTTGGCAGAGAAAGATTATGTTTATGGCATATTAATGCTGCAATGATTATGACGAGATATCATCACAATACAAATATCAGTTATTAAAGGAACACCTTTAAATGGAATAAAGTTTTTAGCAAACATGACTGGATACACCTTCAATAATACTAATATACTTACAGACAAAATTCTTGGCATAAAAAAGTATGAGTATAAGTCCACAACACCTTTAAAGGCGCTGATTTGGGCTAAATCTTTCAGTTGATGGCTAATGTAAGCTTTACAATCATGAAAAAGCATCAATATTTTGAAAATCCTTACGGGCGCCGCATTATTCAAAAGTGCCTGCAGTGTCTCTTTAATAATACCGATACAGAATTCCTTGGCATTAAAGTATCAGTATTAGGGAACAACTTTAATAATACTGATACATAAATTGTTGGCATAACAGTATTACTGTATTAAAGCGCACTGGCACATTTTCAACGAATTATGAAATTTCCGCAATCTGCTCTCAAAATTATAGTGTAGGACCCGGGGTAGGACCTTGGAACAATTATATATCTCGTATATCAATATATACAAAAACGTATTTAGCTTTTTAATATTAGGCTTAAGACAACCAGGTACTTTTATCCTATTTGGAGGCCGGTTGTAACTTTTATCCAACAAAGATTTTTAAATATGTTTATTAACATGAGTCGCACAGACTCGTACGCATTTATACAACAACACCGACCGGTCAAAAGGGTGGATATGCGAGGGAATAACTCCGGTTTGTGTTAATTGTTTTGAACAACATTATCCACGTCCTGTTTTCCCCTAAGGGCGTTGATTTGAAATGACATCGTTTTGGTAAAATCAGCGTGTATGAAAGGCAATGTTTTTACTCCAAGTTGTCAAGTCGAGTAATATTTACCTCAATTTTCTTTCACTGATGTTAATGCTTTAGAGTGGTCTTGATATTTTTGAGTTTGATTTAAATATTCTTATGAGAAATGCGTTTTTAGTTTAGAGTCTATAGACCCTCTCCCCTTGAAACCACCAACGGGCGTGTCCAAGACCTTGACCACTTTAAGTGTTAGATGCTGTGCGATGCAATTGTATCGAACAGAAACAATCCTTTCATTTACACATCTAAGCTTTCACTCAAATAATAACGGGATGATTCATACATAACATATCAACATTTCAGTTATTTTATCCACAGAAAATTTCCGTAATATTACACAATCATTATTTGCTAAAATACAGTCCTTGGCGCATTGTGCTGAAAGGCTCAAGGCAATAATTACTTCATAAAGAAAATCTCATTAATAACTACTAATTAGTTGTCAATCAGGTGCTGGCAATCTTCTCACAGTTTTAATGCAATTTATAATGTTTAATATTCTCATAAAATACACACGTTTTTTTAATGTAGACATAATTTTGCACACATTAATGATTATTCGATTGTTAATCAAAATATCATACATCATTGTCTTCTTATGGTAGAAGCAAGAATAACCAATAAATGATTTTCAAATCTATCATTATGCCTTTTTACTATATACGACTCCACCCCTACAATGGATCCACAAGACAAATAAGAACATGTGTCTTGTATGTCTTTGATTTAGACACGTCTTTAACCCTTTCGCACCCGAATTAATTTTAGGATTTCGTTTTTGAACTGTCACCTAAGACATGTCTAGATCTCTCAGCATAGCAATTCACGTGCACTCTCCATATCAAAACTCCTTGCCTGAAGTTGCAAAGGACATTATAAACTTCAAAATGATACCAAACCTCATCTTTTGGATTGTTTCATATTTGAGATACCAAAATAGTATCTGAATGTATTTTCAAGTATTCATTTATTTGCAAGAAACGCTCAGGCGTTCTCTCGATGCGAAAAGCTTAATCTCCTGACGTCAAGTTTGAGAAATTATTATTTTTTTTCATGCACGGTGTCTATTTTTAGTGACGTATATAAAAAAGGACATGTCACCACGTAAGCCACTTTTACATCTGTAAAACATGACTTTTGAAGTGAGTTTTAAGACATATGGGTCTTCTGATGAAGCCTAACCTACTGATAGACATAACTCGCCACCAGTGGCGTAACAGAGGTCACTTGTCAGAGGGGGAAAATTCACGGTTTTGACGGCAGATTTTCCCGGTTGAGGTGGTTTTGAGGCAGATTTCTGTTTTGAATAGGATATTTCTGCGGGAGCAGGCAAAGAAGGCAGATTTGAGCATGATTTTCAAGCTTGTTCTTCCTGGTCAAAGCTCCCTGGGGTGCAACTCCACCCCCCGAGTACGTACTGCTCATGACATGTCTTATTTTGCCAAAAAAGGTAACCTCGGGAAACAGGCATTTTGTAAAACCGGAAAGTACGCATGGGTATTGTTGGTATGCCCTCTTAAAGCTAAACATAAAAAGCTGTTATTTATCGTTTATTCCTTTCATTGCGATATGTAGAACAAAAGATATGATCGTCAAAAAGGGGAGTAACAAATTCGGATGGTGCCGTTGGCTAATAATAATTAAATTGTAAGATTGTTACAAAAAATATGTTCATAAATACTCAAAAGTGGGGTATTGTGTGATTGTTGCAATTTGAACGTATTGAAGATATTGACAATCCCTTCTTTAACTTCATTATTGTCACTAAGTGTGATCATTGTTCTTATGATCAGCCAAAATTGGATTTTTAAATGTTAATCAGTCAATTCACTTTCATTAGCAGAGTTAGCTCAAATCGCTCAACAGTTACACAGAATGTAAAGACCAACCCAAATTAAACCAAACAATCAGACACTCCTTATTGGATTCCCGGTCCATCCCAAGAAAATCTATGCTTTAAAGTCAGAATAAAACAACAAAACACGAAAGCAAAAAGAAAAAAAAAAAGAGACTCTTCTGATAATTAAGCCCACAAAGATATATGAAGCAGCAGAATTGGAAATAAAGACACCAGTGGAAGGCATACAGATCCAAGGACCAGAAATGGCAGGAACTAAAGCCAAATTCTCTTGTAGAGAGCAGTGGTGGTAGATCCAACGATGAACGTTTGGTTAAAACAAACGTGTGGCAGGAATCTCGAAGTCTTTAATAGAAAAATACTGCAAACCTCTATTGTGTTCTTTAAGATGAAAGACGAGTGCTATGAAGGCCACGTGTATTCATGTGGAATCATGAATTCCAAGTGTTTTAACCAGAAAATAGACAAAAGTGATTTTGCCCCCTCTCAGAATGCTGACGCATATCTTTGGTTTTACGTATCGGAGTGATGAATATTAATCGCAAAGTAAAGTTGTTTTATGGCTCAAAGTGATACCAACACAGACCCATGTGTCCCATGCCGTCGATCCGAGTGTTAACATTTTTGGGATAGCCTGTATACTATAGCCAATAACGGCGAAACCATGTTTATTTCCATTGTTTATATCAAATGCAAGGATGTGTAGCTAAATTAATTATTACAGTGTATGATTAGAACAAAACGTAGTCGTTTTTTAAAATAAGGACCAGATGATACATGCATCAAGGATACGATTCCTAGGATTTTAATTTAGAAATTAAAGACACTATAGAGGGATGTGCTAAATCAGAAACCTGAAAAAAATCATCAAATCAACCTAATAATCAACCAAATCAACCTAACATGGTATTGATGGAAATCATATCTTGAGTGCTGCTGTTTCTTCTTTTTCTGATAATTTTTCAGTTGCAACAAAATAATTTATGAGAATTCTAACAGACTTATCCTTCACTTTTAAAGGTTCCAGGCCCGCTCGCGTAATAGCCTCGTCCCCAGAAGCCCAGATTTTTAACCGGCAGTGTCAACCTTTTGGTATCCGAAGATCAACGAAAGCTACTATGTTTTCTCATTTACTCTTGTGAAATCTTAGAGGCAAAGGATTTTGGTATGGAATTATGAGCTAAGGTGCCCATTTTCAATATTCATTTACACAATAATCTACGGGGCTACAAAATCACGTTTTTAGCTCTCCGCATCAAAAGGATTGAATAATCGACGCGAAACTTACAGATGGGATTTTGGTTATAAGGCCAATCTAAATCTATCAAGATTAAAACTCCATATCCCTGAAATCGGACCTCCCCCTTTCGAAGCTATCCGTGCAAAGGACATCGCCGGCTAAAGAGGACGGCCCTCTATAGTTTTTCAATGAGAGCGCATGAATTTGAAACGTTGTGCATTATAAAGCGACATGCTGAAAGTTTACCTTTGCTGTTTTAAATCTATTTTACAATTAATTCCCCCAAAATGCGCTTTGAATTGACATTGTGGTTCTGTGGGGAAAAACTCCTTTTCGATCATTACATAAATGGAATTATAACCAACAACGACCACCGCGCTCCTATAACCACATAGACATTATGAGGTAAAGCATGCTCTCTCTATATCTAAAAAAACCACGACACTCGGTCCATAGCCTTGGGTGGGTACGCAAATGTTAACAGCAGCGTACCGGGGGGTTGATATTCTGGCCACCATAAATCAATACTGAATGAAAGCTATTGAATGTGGGAATTGAGAATTTTAATATTAACACATTGGGATTATCATGGGTCATGTATTTAATCATTAAGATAAGGCCATTGTTGTTGTACCTTGTTGTCTTCCAGCGTCCTGCTTGGTGTGCACAGACTGTTACATAATCAAAATACATAAGCTAAAGGTATTTGGGTACTTTTATAAAGGGCTGCCTCATGTAGCCTCTTTGTAGCTTATGAAGGACAAAAGGACTATTTAGGCATCACTCTCAGGCGCCATATGCATAACAAAGAGCAGCTATGCAACATCTTCCTGTTTCTTCATTTAAGTCATAAATGGTCATTGAAATGGAGGCATGCTCTAGGCTTTACTTTTTCCAGGTTGCATGCCCCTAAAGTTTCTCTTACTTTTCTCATTTTTCTTGATTTTTTTTTCTTGATACTATAATTTTGGGTACACCTTGCGTACATAATAAAGTAGTTGTAAAACACCAACTCAAAATTGATGGTGAAAAAATAAAACTGATGATTATAGTCTGAGGGCCTCTTTTTCTTCTTATCCGGCGATGTAATTTTAAATATTTTGACTCTTTCAGGTAAATGGTAAATTCCTGATTCGTCGATTTTAATAACAACGATAAAAAAAAATAGATATTTGAAAAATGTTGTACAAGGGAGCCGAACAAGCTCCATTTTACAGGGCTCATGTGAATGTATGATGCAACCACAATTATGAAATATAATATTTTCTTATTCTATTTCTTATTATCAAGATGGATGTCGATGTGAAATCATCAAATCATTACCATCATAGTCAAACTCATTTCATGAAAAAATCTTCAAATGTTCTTTAAGGCGAGGAGCAACCTTGAAGCGCTCACACAATTATGTAATTCCATTCTTTTCACCTGGGAAGAAAATAAGATTGTCTTGACAGTTTCCAAGTAGAGTAGCTGATTCAAAGATGACACCTGTTCATGTTCCATTGTAAATTGACAAGTATGTTCTTTTAAAAAATCTCATTGCACATCGAAAAACGCTGTGGCAAATTGCTCATCCAATTACATGCGCATGCGTCAGATTTATGGCGAGATTGATGGTGTAGCGGGACGCCGGTTCCGCGACCTCCGTCTATGGACCGGTTGGCCTGGGTAAGTTATAGGGGACAGAACCCTATGCTTCTTCCGGTGAAAACGACGCACGAACTCGGTCATATATATAGCTCACAATTCTAGATTTATTACCAACTACGTCACATACAGTTGACAGCTTGGTAATGTACAGGATGATTGGTAGGGTACCTGACTATAACCTGCCTAATCATAATCAAAAACTTGCCCGTTCCAATGTATTTTCTTCTTTAACTTGTAAAATGGTGGATTGTTGTCTTCTACATACAGTAGCGTTCCTCACCTGTTGACGGCCAGGATACTAATGGACGAGATGATGAAACCTCATGCTTGAGCGGTAAAGATTGATCACGCGTGGGCGATGCTCTGATTGGCTATAATATATCGGCCCATCCACAGGTCGTGTTACTGCTCATGAATAATTCATACTGAGCGCGGCAAGGTTTTATGAATGGAATTACTACTACTCATTTTACTACTTGTCATAATATTATTATTTATAAAATTATAGAGCACAATTTCTCAATCCCGTTTCACAGCCGCCTCCCCAGATTGTGCCGTCCCGGCACATGGACGTAATAGCTAAAACGGGATTGAAAATATGCGCTGGTATTACTCATTACACTATTCGTAAACTACCCCTACTAATCTTAAACTACTCCTAAACTACTCTTCATATCGTAGCAACCGCCCGTCTAGTGTAGTCATCGCTCCAGTCAGGTGTTGTCATCGCATCTCTCCAGTCAGGTGTTGTCATCGCATCGCTCCAGTCAGGTGTTGTCATCTCGCTGATCTGGTTGATCTCACCCGTTCACTGTCATCTTTGCGACTACCTCTTTTTCGGCCCAGCAGCACGCCACGTGTACAGCCTCTTCACCGTCCGTTGCCAACCCGTCCGCTCCAATAGGTGCGCAATTGCGCACTAACCCCAGGGACGTAACATACATCCGCTTTATTCCGAGGCTTGGTGCATCAACTTTGGCACCTGTACTAAATCATCTGCGGAGCTTTACCCAGGCAAATTTTTTCGTAGACATCTATCTTCTTTAGAAGGCTATAAATACACGCGTCTGTACTGTGTAGTGAACAGAACAATGAAAGCTTGTGCCGATACAACCAGTCTAGATATCTACCGACAACTTCGTGACTTCTTTAAATCAGGGCTGG